>NJDC01000171.1:191766-215185 GCA_002245475.1 Calephelis virginiensis
AACGAAGCCACTGCTTTACTCAAGACCCGAACATGACTTTGACTTATGACCTGAAATTACTTATGACTATTAAAAAGGAATTAATTAATACGGAAGACGTGGCTGTATGGTTTAAAGGTCTTAGCCGGCCCCAGAAAGGGGCAAATCACATAAAAAAAATAAACAGAATGAAATTTGTATTACGTTTGTGTTGCTAGCTGCTGTTATCTGTGTTTGTCAGACGAGGAAATCTGAAAACCAGTATTGAGGTAGCCTCAACAAATACTGAGCTTTTCTTGGCAGACTAATATTACCACTCTGTCTTTATATTTTACTATCGCTTTTTGGACCTTATTTAAGTTCCTTATGCTTAAAATTAGATTTGATTTCTAGTAGTTATTTTTATGAGTGGCATGTGGTAAGTTTTAGTTCTTTAACAAATGTTTTCTTTGTTTCTTTCAAAAACAATGTATTTTCTTTAAAACAACGTTGCCGGGTTTGAATAAGTGCATTCCCTTTGTGGTCTAGCGGTTCAGGTGTTGGACTTGACTCCAGGTCCCGTGTTCAAATCCCGAGTCAGACAACAAAAAGAAAATTTGGTTTTTCCAATTTTCTAATAAAACAAATTGTACTTGAGATTGGATATGTGCCCGGTTGGCGATAGGCTTGCCACCTATCACATTGTGGGACTTAGTGTCTTCGGCTTGTCTTGGGTGACTTGGATGTGCCTCTGCCTACCTCTTCGGGGATATGGGCGTGAAGATACTTTACTTTTACTTTGAATAAGTGCCCGGTTCGGGGTAGATTTACCATCTATCATATTGTGCGACTAAGTTCCTTCAACTAATCGTGGTTGCCCTAAGCTAAGGTCTGAAATTATCCAGAAAACGAAATCACTAATTTATTCTACAAGCTAATAACTAAATCTTCATATTCGTTGAAATTGATGAAATCTTCAGAAGGTTATCTCTTTACTATTCAGCGGTTAAGAAAAAAAATGAATGAATGGACGGAGTAGAATTTAATTGTTCGAAATTCGAATGGGTCGTAAGGAACCAGTAAGTACTCGAAGTGCCTCCTCACCAGCCATTATAACTTAAGCATATTTAAAGAAAGAGTGAATAGGCTTCTTTCAACTTAGTATAATTCCATCTCTTTTATTGAAGTGAAAACTTCTTTAGCGGCGTTGCGCACTTTTTTTGGTATCGGTAAAAACTTTTAAACTCGCGTCAGGACACGTGACCTAATCGAAAATTCGTAAGACGGCGCAGGGCGCTTGCGCGAATGTTCGTGTTGTCATTTTAGCACACAAATGATAGTTCATATTGATAATTAAAGCAATTCGTGCAAAATTATTGCCTAACTATTCCAAAATATCACAAATGCACAACATATAATTAATATTCATTTGTTGTGCATTTGTGATATTTATAAATATTAAAGTTTTCACTTCTGCCGGCACTCCCGGAGTGCAACCCATCGTTTTTTTTTCACTTTTTATCAGTGCTAAGCTAGTAGTAGGAAAAGTCTTTCTCCTGTCTTGGTTTAACTGTAAATCCTGTATTTTTAGTTAAAATGTGTTTAGCGTTAAATACTTATTGTAGTCGCCTCTGTGGTCTAGCGGTCCGGGTGTTGGGCTTGACTGCATGAGGTCCCGGGTTCGAATCCCGGGTCGGCCAACACAAAGTAAATTGGACTTTTCCAATTTTCTAAAAAAAATGTTAGTCGGGATTGGACTTGTGCCCGGTTGGCGATAGGCTTGCCACCTATCACATTGTGGGACTTAGTGTCTTCGGCTAGTCGTGGGTGCCTTGGTTGTACCTCTGCCTACATCTTCGGGGATATGGGCGTGAAAATACTTTACTTATTGTAATAAAGTTCTTAAATTAGAATATACAATTAATGTTTGTAAGTACCTGGTTGACCGAGCTTTATAAGGTTTTTCGTGTGTACGTGTTCATGTACGTGTTTTAAAATGGAGCCCAGCTCAATTTCAATTAATTTATCTCTCTCGAAACTCCTTGGATACTAAATTTGATAAAAAAAAGATGTGTGCGATTCACACACGATAGAAGTGAAACTTCAGTAAATCGGCAAAAGAATGAGATGAATATATATTTGTGTCTCTTACCTGCAAAAGAATGAGATGAATATATATTTGTGTCTCTTACCTGCAAAAGAATGAGGTGAATATATATTTGTGTCTCTTACCTGCAAAAGAATGAGATGAATATATATTTGTGTCTTACCTGTCGTTTTTCCGTTGCACACGTTTTAAAATCACAACGATTCTAAAGAAGTTTCGCTTCAAAAACATTAAAGCTGTTTTTGAGCTAAATTTCATATATAAAATATCTTATACAATGAAAGTGTATAAGATAATATAAAAATATTTATCGCCTTTGTGTTCTATCAGTCCAGGTGTTGGACTTGACTTCATTATCGGGTTAGGGTCGGGCAACAAAAAATGTGGTTTTCCAATTTCTCATAAATAACATGTTGCTCGGGATTGGATGTGTGCCGAGTTGGTGATAGGCTTGCCAACTATCACATTGTAAGACTTAATGTCTTCAGCTAGTCATGGGTGCCCTGATTGTGTCTTTGCCTACCTCATCGAGGATATGGACATGAAGATACTTACTTAACCTATATGTTAATACGTGTTGCCAAAACTTTGGAACCCTTTTTACGAAAATTTTGCGCAAGCGGAGGTGTATGAAATTTGGCACACTTATAGCTTATGTGTTTGAGAAGTGATGAACGCTAATATTTTTCCATAATAATACTTATAAAGTACATTAAATCAACAAATAAAACATTACCCACACTACCATGCCTTTGACACACACAAACAAATACATTGAGGATAACGATAAAAGATCACAGATGGCGCACCATAAAGTTTGAAAACAAAGTAGTTAGTCTTGAGAAATAAAAATGGCGTTCTTATAAACACGATATTAAAATTTATTATGGGCGAATATTGACCAATGGGCGACCACTAGTTACTTTACTTTAAATATATATCTGCTTTGCAATCCAATTTGAGAATGTTATCACATTTACAGAACAAAGAAAACAAAAAAAAAAACAAAAATACTGTTATATTGTAAGATTTTTCTTTTTTTTCTTTTTATGAAAACAAAAAAAGGCCCTTGAAATTTCCGCGAAACAATGACTATCTCCACAAAAACAATCCCTCCTCGTGTCCAATGACCTTTTCCCGTCCAAAAGTAAGCGTGACGGGGCCATATGCGCACGCGCACCATTCCAAAAATAAAACCCCACTCCACCGGTGTCGAGTTGCCTCAGTTAAGAAAAGCGCGTGATCCTCGCCACTTGCCTGTGATAAGCCTAGTCCTGTGAAATCACCATTTCTACAATGTCAAGTAAATTGCCAGTGTTATAATCCCCTTACCCCGCTTGTGGATTGGATTTTAGTGTTTTTTTGATGTGGCAATAAATTCGCTGTAAGTACTGCTTTGGTAATGGAACTGCTAACCTTGATAGCTCCAAAGTTATTTAAGATTTCGTTCCGGCTCTCTGAAATCTCCGGGAGAGTTCATACAGTTTTAAACTAATAGCAGCAAATCCCTTAAAGGTTTAAAGTATGATTAAATAAACAAAAATTTAGATATCACCAAATAAGGACATAAAATATGTCCTCATTTTTATTTCCTGCTTTTGGTTTACTACTTATTTATTACTAATAATTTACTAACTATTACTAAATGGTTTTTATGATGTTTGAAAATTAATTAGTATTTTGACCTATATTTCAAGGTCACTTAGTGTAAATAAAATGGACCACAAACACATCGTAAGTTTTTTTAAAACACACTAGCATTACGTAGGTTCATCTGAGCAACTAGAAAAAAAGCGGAACCGAAAAAGCAATGGAAGCTGGCACTTCTAAGCTTGGAATATTTTTATTTTTTTATACGAGTAGCTTTGTAAGATTTTTTATACAACGACCTGACAAGCAAACCAAAAGGAAAGGCGACAGAAACCCTTTAGATATGACAATAATAGGATGGTTATTAACTAAATATGATAGGATAAACTGGAAAATATTTACTGCCAATAACCAGTCCTAGTCTTAAAAACATTTTTTTTTATTTGTTTATTTTTTTACTATATACAAGTGATAAAATACAAAATATGAAAGTTGAAGAGTAATAGGCTAGCTAACCTCATGAAGAGATTTCTTGCAGCTAACCCTCGAAAGAAAACTTGAACATACATTTATGCATTAAATTTAATAAATTTAAGAGCAATAATGGATTAAAATTATTAAATAGTTATAGTAAACACGGTAAACTACTCGATTTATTTTGGACTAACTGTTGTCCGCAGCGTTGCCAGCGTGATTAATGGTCCCATAGAAACATTTATTCGGGATAAAAACTATCCTATATGTTAATCCAAGTTACCCTCTATGTGTATGCCAAATTTCATGAAAATTGGTTCAGCAGTTTTTGCGTAAAAGAGTAACAAACAAACATGCAAACTTTCACATGTATAATATTAGTAGCATTTTCGCAAATTAAACAGTTTTACTTAATATAAGCAACGTTTAATCAAAATAGTACGAGTCAAAACATGCTGACTTAATAGTGATTTTTGGAATAATTCGGAAGAAGTATTAATTTTTGTTGTTGGATTTTTTTAAATGCATCCTTTTAAAATTAAAACATAATTTTAATTTTTGTAATAATTTAATAATTTTGTCATAATTTTAATTTAATTTTTATTAAACCTTTTTACAAACAATAACATTTGGATTTGGATTTCACTAATTGTATTTTGTATTCGTCTTTTTAAACTAAAACTTAAATTGTTTATTCTTATGGTAAATAACTGTCAGATTATTACCATAGTTGTTAAATATTATATATAAATGATAATAATATTATAGATTATCTTCTCTGTGGTCTGTTGGACTTGCCTTCTTGAGGTCCCGGGTTCGATCCCTAGGTCTGGAAACAAAAAAAAAATTAAAATGTGAATGTTAAATTTTCTAATAGAAATAATTCAATAACGTTATTTTTATCGAAAAAATAGAAAATTTTATATTTTTTGCTGCCTGACCCGAGGATTGAACTTGAGGTCCATAGAAGTCAAGTCTGACGCCGGACCGCTAAACCCTAATGCGACCTAGTTTTATAAATTATATTATAATTAATTTAATGAAGCAAGTTTTACATGTTGAGATAGCGCGGAACTTTGTCCAAAACCTAAGATTTAACTTTATTAGATAAATAAAGTTAAAGCATCTTCACGCCTATATCGCCATAGGCAGAGGTACATCAAGGGCACCCACGACTAGCTGATGGCACTAAGTCCCACAATGTGATAGATGGCAAGCCTGTCTCCAACCGGTAACATATTCAATCTCGAACAACATTTTTTTGTTTTTAGAAAATTAAAAAAAACAAACTTTCTTTTTGTTGTCCGCCCAGGGAATCAAACCCGGGACCTCATGCAGTCAAGCCTAACCTAGACCACAGAGGCGATTGAGATACATAATAAACTACAAAGGAATGTTCTTAATGCACATATTTTGTATTTGTTGTAATAATTTCCTATCAACTGACAAGTAAAATATCGATTCCCGAAACCCGGCGTCCTACTAAACACTTTGCTTTAAAAATAATGAAATGAGTTATTTTCTTTCGCACTTGACCGCCTTTCTCATAAAATATGTTCCAACCTTAGAGTATTTCTTGGTAAAGAGTCTGTCGTTGATATACTTCAACATTTACTTATATTTTGTACGTCGTAACATATGCAAATACCTATTTTGTCTTAATGAAAGTAATCTTTAAGATTATTTTAATTTGATATCTATTTATTGTATTTTTTGGCTATTGTGATGCACAAAACCATACCATTCCAAAATAATATTAGGCCCAGATTTTAGGGGAAAACTGGTATGGCTGAAATAGCTAGTATCAACATATTTCTTATTATGTTTTTTTAATAATGCCATAATCAAGTATTAAGCGGCCATTTTTAAGGTTTAGAAACCAAAGGCGTTACATTGGAACATTTATAGATTTGTTACTTCTTCTGTGTGTCCGTCCGTATGTCACTTTTTTCTGAAATTACTTGTATAAGATCTATGTTGTTGAAAGTTGTTAGGTAGATGTATTCTGTAAGCCGCATAAAGATTTTGACACAAAAAAAACAATATATTTTAGGGGTTCCCCATACTTAGAACTAAAATACAATTTCATTTTTCATCAAATTTATAAGTTATCTCCACATGTGTGGATAGATCTTTAAAAATGACATTGATGTTTTTACCATATTTTTTTGTAATCTGAATAGTTTGCGCGAGAGACAAAAAGAGGGACTTGTTATTTTTGGCTAGTCGTTAGTACCCTAGGTGTATCTTTGCCTACCGTTTTTGGGATATTATGACACTTTTTCTAAGATACTTTTCTTATAAACTTGCTTCCAGAAAAGGGATGCCATTTGACAGTCATCAGATAATATGCGAAATTAAATTTGGTTGTAAATTTAAACATTTATATTTCCTACGCCATTACTCAGAATACAAAACGGTGAAATAAGCCTAAAACAATTTTGATACCATACTTCATAAAGATCGTTGTTACTTTTTCTTCCTTATTTTGTTCGT
Source organism: Calephelis virginiensis (assembly GCA_002245475.1). Lineage (NCBI taxonomy): Eukaryota > Metazoa > Arthropoda > Insecta > Lepidoptera > Riodinidae > Calephelis > Calephelis virginiensis. The sequence goes on from NJDC01000171.1 coordinate 198,392, forward strand.
TTTTACATGTTTTAATTTTGAGTAAATGGCTTCTGGTGATCGCCGTGTTGAATCTTGCGTATTGTCTTTATAAATTGTCATGTCAAAGAGTTTGGCCTTTACAACGCCACGTAGGTAGAAACATGCACAAATACATACATACATGTATATGTGCATGCAGCCATACATATATATCACATAGACTGGTAAACAGATTATCCTTCTTTGCGTTGCGCATTCAGGTAATTACTATTATTTGCGTTGTATTGTCGATTAAAAAGTAATATGAAATTTACGAAGCTCATGCTAACAGACATCATCAGACGTTTAAAACAACGTTCAAAGTATTTTAGTTCTGACAAAACATTATTGTATTTTCAAATTATGAGGCATTGTTTAATCACCTGTATGTTCGTGCTCTATACTATTGTATACTCGGAAGTCCTGAAGCTGGACGTCCTCTATGACGCACGCTATCTTCATGAATCTTTTGTTCTCCGCGTGTCCCGACGTCATTGTGTCTTGCAGATACTTTACATAGTTCACTCAATTCCCTTTGTACTCGGGATTCACTCTTCAAGTCATTTTAGTTTGAAAATGATTCATCATAACGATTTGAAAATGTTATATACAATACAGGGTGTCAGGCACATGGTTGGATTAACAAAAAGCTGACAAAAAGGCATCATTTGGAAACACTTCCGGGAATATAGTTCTTTAGAGACTGCTATTTTTATTTTGACTTTTGATCGCCTTTGTGATCTAGCGGTTCAGGTGTTGCATTCGATTGCTTGAGGTCGCAGATTCGATTCCTGGGCGGATTTGGTTTTTCAAATTTTCTAAAAAAATTGCTCGGGATTGGAATTGGAAATTTCAACTCTTGTGATATCTTTTTGTTTGTAAAAGCAGAAGCTTCAATTTTTTTTATTTGTATTGAACTTATTCACTCTATTGAAATATAAATAAAAAAATGTCGTAGAAGAATTTATGAAAAACAAAAAACGAAAAATAACGCTCTTTACAAATTCTTATTTTCCCGGAAGTGAAATTTCCCCTTTACCATTTTCGTTTGTCTAACCACGTTTACTTAACACTCTGTATATGATTTGTTATATTCTGAGCAGTCGTGATTTTGATTAAATAAGAGAAATTTGCTCTTACATTTTTCTATTAAGCATCACATTTGTCTGTTACAATGTATGCACCTCAAAAAAACCACTGTATGTTATCACTGAATTTCATACTGCATTGTTTGCGATTTTGTTTTGCCGTCACGTATATCTTCATGCCTTCAAAAATTTTGGACCCTTTTTCAAAAACAACTTCTTAAAGAATTATATATATAGTTTGTCTGAAAATCATGTTAACGTTGAACAAAGCTATTATACGAAATAACTACTACACTGACGAAGTCGAAAAACGTTGAAAATAAAAAAGAAATGGTTAGTATCTCTTAATTACCTACAATCAAAATCACAAATTGTCAAAAAGCAATTGACAGATAGACGAAAACAATTGACAGTTAATTTATTTGGCTAGAGAATTGTTCAAAATCATTTTTGTGGCATTGTTCTCATTTGTGTTCACCAACATTGATCGATATTCATTCAGCCTAGTTTTTCAAGAGGTAATTCGATAGCATTGAATAATTTGGTTAGTCATATTTTTGTAGTAATTGGTTCAGTTTTTCAGATAAATGTGTTAGTTTTTCCATATGTTTGGGAAAACTCTTACATCCGCAATTCACTCAAAGACCACACTCTCATACAGACACTTTTATTTTACTTAAACCGTCACCACGTAGCGGTAGTAACCATAGGTTTCGGAAATTAGCAAAGAGGTTACTCTTTTCCTTTATAGAAATCCTTATGGTTACTATACTCTTTGGACTTATATTTTATTTTAGTCAGTAATTAATTCAACATTACAAAACTGGGACTTAGTGACAGAATAAATGTTAATTGACATCTTTGAGCGTGGCCGTTAGTAGATAAAACATTTAAAGCGGTTCTCATATTTTTGTTGCCTATAGGTTGGTTCTATTGATTAAATTGTTTTATCAACTACTATCTATTAAGAGATTTTTAAAGCCCAACAGAAAAAAATAAGTCTTATAAGTTTTACGTGTCTCTGTGTGAGTGTGCGTGTTTTTTTTTAATAAATAAATATCCCTGGACAAGACACATAAATTGAACCTAACCCCCAAGTTATTGCTTGTGTTATGGGTGTTAGTTAACGATTCTAATACATAGAAATACTTAAATAGATACCAGAATATATTTAATAAACACCCAGACCCGGAAATGCAGACATCTTAATGTTCATCACACAAATGGCTGCCCCCGTCGGGAATCGAACCCGAGCCTCGCGGTTGGTCGATGTCGTTAGGCGTGTACGCTAGCCACTCGACGAACGAGGCGGTTTGTCTATCTGTGGCATCATGACTTTTGAACAGCTATGACTATTTCGATACCGATTTTTTCGTTTGAAAACTGACATGTTGACATCGTTCTTGGCTACATTATCTATTTGTGGGCGGTAATTTAACATTTTTAATTTTTGTGTTATTTTCATAGTAAAAAAAAATAATATACATTTTTTTGGAATTGATTGCTAGATTTGTTTTTGTTAATACTATTTCTGGCCCTTCATTTTATTGAATTTTGAATTCTGTTATTTTTTCTGACTCAATGTAAACTTATACAAATTATATTTATATCCGACTGCGAAAAGAGGAATTTATCATTCCTACTGTATGTTTGTTTTTACTATTTATTTTATTACTAGGTCAATAACGAAGCTAATTTTGAAAGATATAATCCAATCTCATTGTATTTTGGCCTGGTTTGTTAAGTGATTTGTGAGTTAAACTTATGTAAATATTTTTCACTTGTGGGTAATTAATGCCGAGTTCCAATACGGTACCCGCCTTAAGAACTATGTAGACGCGTCACTAGTACTCTTTTTATGTATTATTATTTACCAGCGGTCCACCCCGGTTTTTGCACGATTATGAAATATACATACAAACCTTTCTCTTCAAACACTATATCTATTAAAAAAACCGCATTCGTCCGCGTAGTTTCAAAGATTTAAGCATACAAAGGGACATAGGGTCAAAGGAAGCGACCTTGTTTTATACTATGTAGTGATGTGATATAAACTCGTACTCGTATTGATTTTCTGAAAAGGTTATTGTGAAATCGCGATATAAATAATCGGAGTAGATTTTTTGCGGTTACTGTATTTAATTATTAAATTGCAGGAACTTAGGATGCCTTAAAAAGTAATTAACCTATATATATTTTTACTAGCAGTTTCACGCAACTTCGCTTGCGTAGCTTGGGTTTTTCTGCACCGATTTCGATGAAACAAAGCCTATGTCACTCAGGGATAATGTAGCATTCTAAGGGTCAACGAATTTTTGAAATCGATTTAGTAGTTTCGGAGCCAATTCATTTCAAACAAACAAACAAAAAATCAAACATTTCCTCTTTATAATACTAGTATAGATGATAATGGAAGGCAAACAAGCAAACTGATGTCCTGATGGTAAGAAATGTACACCGCCTAAAGACGCCAAAGGTGGTAATGGTGCGTTGCCAACCTAAGGCCGGGATGTTTGATCTCGAGCTAAAGTAAGTTTGCCGGCTACCCTCCAAACCGGAATACGTCAATGGCAAGCATTGGACATTATGGCGACAGCAATAGGTAGGGCGGTGGTACCAATCCAGGCGAGTCGCTGCGAAACTCAACTATCTAGTAGGATATCACGGTAAGCCTATGCTCGCCTTTTACGAGCTGCCTGGCAGGAAGGCAAATGGTCTATTCTAAAAAGGAGACCGGACCAACACAGGGAAAAATATTAAATGTATATTTCATTCGCAAAGACTCATAACTTTTCATTAAACATTGAGCTGATTGGAGAAATGACAGCTTATTGAATATGATCTGATCTTATAATCCAATACCGCCTATTCATTTTATGTCAATGCAGCCTCAGAATTGATCTGATCTGATATTTCGCTCTTGCTTTATATCTATTCGTCCATAGAAAATACTTTGATAACTTTCGATTCAGTTTCTTTAGTTGTAGAAATAGAAACATTTTTGTTTCCTCCTGGCTTAGTTGCTTGCAAATTGTGACTAGCTCCACTAACGGACTACGCGGCTTAGGTTCGATTTCGCACGTGGGCAAGCATTTGTACGATTTAGTTTGGTGTCTGTATTCCCGGGTTAATGGGAAACGTGGGAGTTAAATATGTTTATTCCGGTGTCTATTTATAGAAATACAAATGTTCTTTGGTATACACAGGGCACTTGTTACAACTTACTAGGATTTTTTTTGGTTGTGTATATATGTACTACTAGCCGAACCCGCAGACGTTGTTCTCCTACATTTTTAAAGTGATTTTAGTATAAAAAATAGGGGTGAGTCATCCTTGTCAATTAGGGGTATGAAAAATAGATGTTGGCCGATTCTTGACCTACCCAATAGGCTCACAAAATTTCATGAGAATCGGCCAAGCCGTTTCGGAGGGGTAAGGGAATGAACATTGTGACATGTGAATTTTATATGTAAAACTAGCTACGGCCCGCGACGTTGCCCGCGTGGACCCACATAAACATTGTTTCGACATAAAAACTATCCTGTGTTAATCCAAGTTACTCTCTATGTGTGTACCAAATTCTATGAAAATCGGTTCAGCAGTTTTTGTCTGAAGGAGTAACAAGTCAACACACAAACAGACAAACTTTCGCATTTATAAAATTAATAGGATATAAAAAAATGTGGCATAAAGCATTTTTTAGGTTTCTTCTTCATTGGATAAATGTCAACCTTGAACAAAAAGGTATGTTGTCTACTAAAAATGCAATAGGCATTGTATATCTTCCGGCAAGTTAACCTGAAAGGTGTACGTGATAAGAATTGATGACATGAAATATTCTTGAGGGTTTTAAAGCCCTTTCATAAGCAGTAAAAAGGTTGGAAGGTTAGAGTAACTATCGAAAAAAGCCAAATGTAGTTTTACTACCATTTTAAATGTAAGTCAGGATGAATTATTGCTTCTCAAACAGCTGAAAGGATCAAGATGTTTAGTAGGTATATTGATTATGTATATCTAGATTAAAGACATAATAGTAAATGGATTACCGCTTACTTTTAGTGTATGGATACGCCTTCTAGAAGTCTAAGTGCTTCATTTTGTTTCATAAGTTTTTGTGGTTGGGATAAATTTCTCCTCATAGCAATCTCCACAAAGTAATTATATATGTAATATGCTTTCGTAAGTTAAATTTATAAGAAAAAAGGCAAGCCCGCGTTCCGATCCGGTGGTAGTTTGTAGAATCACAAGAATCTTTGTATAGATCTATATGAACAACATTTTGAATTCTGGTCTAGGTGTTGGACTTGACTTCACGAGGTCCCGGGTTCAATTCCCGGGTTGGGCAACGAAACGAAATTTTTGTTTTTTAATTATGTAAAAAAATTATGTTGCCCAGGATTGGATATACGCTCGTTTGGTAAAAGGCTTGCCAGCTATCGTATTGAGGAACTTAATGTCTTTGGCTAGTCGTGAGTGCCCTGGTAGTGCCTCGGACTACTTCTTCGGGGAGATGGGCTTGAAGATACCTACTTACTTTTTTTATATATTTTACATTCTTAGAAATAGTTTTAACTTGGATTCTTTTTGCTTAGCGAGTTTAAAAATAATAATATTACCTGAAGCTCCTGAATAGTCGATAGTTTTTACAAACTATCGACTATTCAGGAGCTTCAGGAGAAGAGTCTATTCGTGCAAAGTTAGTTTTCCCTTTAATATATTAACGTTGCTTATTTCCACTGACCTAGATGTTAAAAAGTAAAACGAAGATGGACCCTTTGTGCTATTTTCTTATTAGAACAACATTCAGTGTTTTTATAGACATGTTTTAAACGACTCTAGAGGTTGTGAATTCGTCGTTATGTTTTTACTTTATTTTGAACGTTTATAAATTATAATGGGATAACTGGAATGGATTTTGATAATATTTTTTGTACTATTATAAAGATTCAAAATTTATTTATAAATTTGGGGTCATTAAATATTCTGTCAAAGCACAAGCGCAAAGCTCGAAGTCACAACTTAACTCCCTCTTTTCATTGCGTTATGTCATATATTTAAACCCTCATACATTTGGAATCAATTATATCAGATATATGTTGATGTTATAAATGATTTTGATATTTAAAACGCAAAATTTCGTCACTGACTCACTAATATGTTCAACAAAGCTCATAGGGTATCCTGAGGTCGTAGAAAACTAAAATTTGATATGTCAAATACTTAGTATTAAATACTACCGGCTACTTTCTTCTTTCTTTCTTTAAGTTTTGGCCTTCACGTTAGTATTTAGCTATTAGTCAAGTAGAAATTTGCATCAAATTTTATACCAATTTCAATTAATTTTAATTAGTCATCAGTCGTAAGTCGTCAATAAGTCATGTCAGGCTCTTGGGTAAAGCGGTGGCCTTTTTACACAAGCTCATGTAACGAGATTTGGCGGCAACGAGAAAATATACGATACGCTAATTTCTTTATGATTATTTCATTTATGCACTTTCACTGAACAAAATTGTACAAAATGCCACCAAAATTGACTAATTTCACTCAGTATTAACACGAAATTCAATAATTATGAAAAAACTTCGACCATCTTTTCTCTCGATGGCGCCAAAACTCCTACCGGCTACTTAACTTTTAATCTTTAACTTCTTTATCCTTTGATTGTTATAACCTCATCCGTACCACTAAAATACAGTAAAATATTTTTGATATTGTGACAGATAAAACGCTTATTATATCTATACTAGCTGACCCGGCAGACGTTGTTCTGCTATATTTTTATTTTTATTTTATTAGAAAAAATTGGGGTGAGTCACCCTTATTACTTAGGGGCATGAAAAATAGATGGTGGCCGATTCTCAGACTTACTCAATATGCTCACAAAATTTCATGATAATCGGTCAAGCCGTTTCGGAGGAGTACGGGAACGAACATTGTGACACGAGAATTTTATATATAAGATGTTAATATGTAAAGCAAAAACTTTGGACCTTTTTTACGAAAATTGAGCTGACGGAGGATTATGGTGGAGGATGGAGTACTTATAGTTTATGTGTAAGAGAAGTGCAGAACGCTAATATTTTTTTATGATAATGTTTATAAAGTGCATTAATTCACTCATAATATCATTCACATCATAATATCATTAATTGATGATAACGATAAAAGATCACAGATGGCGCAAAAACTATAATCATACAGTTTGAAAACAAAGTAGTTGGTCTTGAGAAATTAAGATGGCGTTCTTATCAACAAGATATTAAAATTTATTACGGTCGAATTTCGACCAATTGGCGACCACTAGTTTAAATTATTATATCATTTCGTGGGTTTTATCTTATTGAAATACGTTACTCCACCCACTAAAGTCTTTATAGAGTAGAATATATATTTTTTTAAACAACATAACATTTTGTTTGTTTCATTTTTTTATTGACATTTTTTGTCTAGTATTCGCATATTTCGATTAATCAGCTTTCAAATAATCATAATGAATAAAAGTGTTAGGGTAATAATTTCAACGAAAATCAAAGTTAAATGGACGTACATTTCGGTGTTTGACCATTGGTTTGACATTTTATAGTTACTTTTGTAGTTTAAAATTTAACACGATTCCGGAAGTGATAAAATGTTGTAGGTGCTTCGCTGCCTTGTGACCGAGATGTTAGGCCAATTGTGCAAGTCTACGTGCTGCCTTAGCCTCTAGATTGGAATATGTCATTGTCATTATAGCGACAGGAAAAGGTACGGCTGTGGATCTCTACCTGGAGAAGTAAAAGCACAATACTGTACCACCATTGGTCTTATTGGTAATGACCTATTTAGCTTTGATGCCTCATACGAGTTGCAGGAAGGCCTATTCTACTCAGGGGAATCGACCAACAGAGAACTCTACCCTGCACGTATGCCTCTACTTAGAGATTGATTTGATACATAAGGAATATCTCTAGTCATGGTAGAATGTATATTACATAAATACACACATACATATCTTTACGCTTAGTCTCTAACGGGGCAGGCAAATAGTATCAAGTGCCAAACCTCACGATCCTGACAAACCTATTTGGTTTCTTTCACATTCATTACCCTTTTCAATCTAACACAACAGTTTCGGAGACTTTGACATCACCCTCGGATAATATCAGAGCGATCTGATGGTATAATGTTAAACTTGGTCTCCCCGGATACCTATATCCATCCACATTTGTGTGGTATATCTGTTTTATAAATCTTTCGTCAGTCATTCTTTCCACGTGACCGAAACAACGAAGAGCAACGTATCTTCCATAACAATCTAACGCGTCTGAGTAATTCCAAAAATAACCTCTTGGGCTCCCCTGTTACAGTGGCAATACTATTTTTTTTAATAAATTTAACGTAAAATTCAAAATCCTCTCCACCATCGTGTAAGAGGGGCATCATGAATATGTAATATTTGCGTAAAACATTCTTTGCATTTGCGGACATTCAAATGAACTTGATTCTGAAAAATAACTCGCGTAATTTTTATTTTCGCCGCCAAATGCGAAGGAAGCCATTAAAAATTCCTGCCAACCTCGTTCAAAATAGCTCTTACGTGTCTAAACATATACGTAATCACTATGAATTTATACTGATCTAAACGTTAGTTGATTTCACATAATACATAATAATATCCCTCGTGTTGGTCCGAGCTCATTTGCAGAATAGACCATCTGCCTTCCTGCCAGGCAGTTTGTAAACGGCGAGCATAGGCTTACCGTCACTAACACCGTTACATCCTGCTAGGTGTTAGAGTTACGAAGCAACTCACCCGGATTCGTACCACCGCCTGTCATAACGTCAGTGCTTGCCGTTAACGTGTTCCGGTTTGGAGGATAAGGTAGCCTGTAAACTTACTTTTGCTCGAGGCCTAACATCTTGGTCTCAGGTTGGTAACACACCATTACCAACTTTGGTGTCTCCAGGTGGCTTGAATTTCTTGCCATCAGGAAATCCGTCTGCTTATTTGCCTTCCACTGTCATAAAAAAACACACTCTGTTCCCAAGTCGTATGCTAATGAAAATATTTATTTATATTATAAACTAGCCGACCCGACAAACTTCGTACTGCTTAGTACTAACAGCTACTGAAAGTTTATATAGATTAAATCATTGTTTTCCTATTTTCCCTGTAGTTATGCCGGTGTTTCCCAACGGGAGCAGGCATTTGTGTGATGAATATTTAGATGTCAGTATTTCCGGGCCTTGGTGTTTATTAAATTTACTCTGGTATCTATTTTAGTATTTCTATATATTATATCGCCTCTGTGGTCTAGCGGTCCGGGCATTGGACTTGACTGCATGAGGTCCCGGGTTCGATTCCCGGGTCGGATAACAAAAAGAAAAAATATTTTTTCCAATTTTCTAATAAAAAAATGTTGCTTGGGAATGGATATGTGCCTGGTTGGCGATAGATTTGCCACCTATCACGTTTTGGGATTTAGTGTCTTCGGCTTGTCGTGGGTGCCCTGGTTGTGACTCGGCCTACCACTTCGGGGACATGGGCGTGAATATACTTACTTAGATTTTTTTGTAACTTATCCGGGGTTATTATTTTAAAAAAATATGTTTCCTCCTATAATCAGCTCGGTTAAGGTCAAGATCAAGGTAGTTTCAGATATCTGTGGCCGCATAATTTTCGAACTAATCGTCACTTTTTAAATAGATAAAAAAGTCCTGTCCATCCAAGCTTAAAACGAATAAATAACAAATGTTTTTGGACAAATTCCGCAAACTAATCTAACTTGCGGTTAGTTAATTAAGCAATTTATTTTGTTTTAGTAACATTAATTTCATGTGTAAATTCTGTTTCATCAGGGGCAGAAAATATGTTGTCCCTGCCGGAAGTATAATTGCCTGTCACATGATCGATTTAAGCTCTTAACCTCTCGTCCATTGAAGCTGTCAATAATTACAATCATAAGTCTAATATCCTGACTTCAAAATTGACAAATTGACATAAATATCTTCACGCCCATATCCCCAAATAGGTAGACAGAGGCACAGGGCACCCACGACTAGACGAAGAAACAAAGTCCCACAATGTAATAAGTGGCAAGACTATCGCCAACCGGGCACATATTCAATCCCGGGCACATATTCTTATTAGAAAATTGAAAACATACATACACAAATATATATATACTTTATTATTTGTCTATTTATACCTGAGCAATATTTTTACGGGATACGTTCAGTGGTTTTTATTTAAGTGTAAAAAAAATTATCAGTCACATTTTTTACGTCTATCCAGGTTAATGCTGTTAATAAAATATATTCAAAGAGATAAGCAAAGTTACATCCAGGCCTTCATGAGTAGACAAGGGTTCTAGTTAGTCTAACAATATGATAAGTATCAAATATACTGGGCATTTTTCTCTAATACAACCTCTGGCAACATTATTTTAATTAGAAAAAAACACACGTTTTCTTTTGCCCGACTCGGGAATCGAACCCGAGACCAACTGATCGGACAGATCACTATGCTACAGTAGCGATCTAGACTACATTAATCATCTTATTCATCACTAAAAAAGAGTTAAATCGATTATACCATTGCCTGTAGATATCATATATGTTATGGGAGCGTTGATATTCTTGAAGCGGAGTCTATTGACTACCCTATTTAATGAACCGAAACATGTGACAGCAAGAAAAGATAAGGTGGTAAATCTCTACCCAGGGAAGTAACTCAGCTCTCTACCATCACTGTTAATGTGGGGTACTCGTTTAACATATTGTCACCCCTACCTTTGTCACCTCTGTGGTCTAGCGGTCCGATGTCGGACTTGCTTACCTAAGATCCCGTGTTCGATCCACAGGTCAGACAATAAAAAAATTAGAGAATGTATATTTTCAATTTTCGTATAAAAACTAACATTGCCCGGGTATGTGCCCGGTTGACGATAGGCTTGCCACCTATAATATTGTGGGACTTTGTGTCTTCGGCTAGTCGTGGGTGCCCTGGTTGTGCCTCTTCCTACCTCTTCACCGCCTACTTCTCGGGACTCTACAACTGGCAGAAGCCCAGAAGTATGCGGTCTTATGTATAAGGTAGTCAAACTAATAAAAAGAACTTGTCAGTTTTACGCATAAAGTACGATTATATCTAGAATTGCGTAGCCGTTTTCTATCTGCACATTCATAATGATATAGTTGAGAGACATCTTTCAAATAAATTACTAATAGCTTTAGAATGTGTGTCAGGGAAATAAAAATGGCGTCCAGAACTTTCACAGCTGGAAATCGTATAAAAACACACACACATACATAATATGTTGCTGTGTGTTTGGATAATTAGTGTTACTTATATCAAACTAGTTTAACCCGTGGTTTCGCTCGAGATACATTGAGATGTAAGCTATCCTATCTTTCAAATGGGATCAAACTGCACACACACGTATCAAAATTTTATTAAAATCGGTAAATTAGTTAAGGTGTCGGAGACAAACAGCGTGACAGGTAATTTGTATATATTGAGATGGTTGATTTTTTTTAAATTTAAAATATATATTAATATTTAATAATATTCTAAACGCGAAATTCTGTCTGTCTGTTGCTCTTTTACGACTAAACTACTGAAACTATCTTCATAATTTGATATACATCTAGCCTACACCCGTCTTCAAAAATCTTACTTGGCTAATTAGATTAATTGGATTAATATCGAACTAAGTATTGTTCATGAAATGGATGGCTTGACGTAAGAAACGCATAATTAAATGTCGTACTTCGAACAGCGTTTTTATTACTTAATCAAACTTATTTTATTTTATTATTTAGTATTTATTATTTTATTGTTTAGTAGTAGGTTATTTCTTGCAATAATCTACCACAAAAGGACAACCTATAATAAGGGATGAGTTTGTATAAAAATCATGACTACGTAGTCTGAAAAGTTGCAGGCAAATAGCTAGTCTATATATAACAGAAAATCGTGTTAGTTACATCATTTATAACTCAAAAACGCCTAAACTGATTTGGCTGAAAACTGACGGGGATACAGCTTTGAACCCGGAAAAGAACAAACCGTCTTGTTGTTCCGTTTAAATTCGAGGAAAATAGAGAAAACAACATTTTTATTTTTCCCATGCAAACTGAACGTGTTTGTGAACTAGATGTTCTGACGAACATGGCCCCATGTTCGTCAGAACATCTAGTTCTTTATTAAAAAAAAGATTATAGTCACAAAATCTTTTCTTTTGTTTAATATTTAATTGTTACAGCTGTATAATAAAAATATCTTCACGCCCATATTCCCGAAGAGGTCAATATTACAGTATGTCTGATACAAAAACCGTGCAGAACTATAATGTTTTTCTTTAAAAGAATATTCGTCATGTTTAATTGAAAATTATTAAGTGAAAATCGATATTCTTTATTTATGGTAAATGGCAAAAAAAAAAACATCTGATAGAAAAATGCGACGTATGCAAAATCGCGAATATAGGATAGTGCTATCATAAAGTCGTCAGGGTATTTGCGCCATAAAATTTCTGCCAACTTCGTTCTAAACAGCTATGACGTTTTTAAACACGTTTTAGCAATAAATAGATTCCAAAGATGACGTGTAGAATTATTCTTGATCATATGCGAATTTCTCCAGAATCATCCATGTTTTGAACGAATGTTTTCTCGCACTTTTTCTTATTTTTTTAATAGTTTTGGACTTCATTTACGCAAATATTTTAAGAAATCCATTTTCCAATTCCAATCCAAGCTCGTAAGAGATAATAATGTTTTAAATGAGTAGCCACTGGTGGTGAAGCACGTCAACTCAACTGTCCCAGGTAGCTCCCACTGCCTTACCTATTCCTTTCTCCATAATGAAAGCGTGTATTCCAATCTGAAGGGTAGTGTCACACAAGACAGCATGTACCTGTCCACAGTTATGATTTCGATGGAGCCGCGAGTTAAAGAACCACGAGCTTATTTGCTGTCTTATCCCATAATATCATAAACATCGTAGAATGTAAAAAGACGACTTCAATTTTGATATTCGTCTAATATTCGAAAAGCTTATTTTAATACTCGTCTAATGCTCAGAAAGCTGATTCCACTTTTAATATTCGAAAAGCCGACTTCAATATTAATATTCGAAAAGCCGATTTCAATTTTGATATCCAAAAGCTGACTTTAATTTTAATATTAAAAAGGCCGACTTCAATCATAAAATTACTCGAATAGTCTAAAAATAGATTTCAATTTCAATATTCGCCTCAGCAAGAAGAAATATGTAATAGAGGTAGAACTCAAAAAAACGAATTTTGATGAAATTAATCGAGATAAACCGGAAGAAATACAACGCTTTACTTAAACCCTAATATATCTAATATAACTGATTATGGCGACTTATGACTTGATTCTAATAACTTGATGTGTGTGAATGAATTAAAAGTAAAATGCTCACGCCAATGACAAACATGAAAAAAAGTTGCTGAAAGCCTTTGTATTCATGGAAAACTACAAAAATTCGCAACAAATATCGGAAATATATAATGTTGCTGAATTTGAACTTGTAGCATATGTGTTAAGTAATAATAGTGAGATATTTTACCGTCACATTTTGAAGACCATATGTGATCCCGAGGGCCTAGCATAGGCACAATCGTAATTAAATAGAAAACGATTTTAAACTGAACATCTATACAAATAAATATAATTAAATTATCTGTTTCAAATATTATAATAACCGCTTTTTACTACACGCATATGAACCACAGATAACATTCCTTACAATTGTTGTCTGTTTGTCTATTTTGTTGTCTGTTTTGTTTGGATGGATGTTGACGGAACTTTCACTTATAGGTAGCTGATGTAATATGAAGTAACGTATTCTACTTTTATGTTAAACATTAGAAATTAGGTTAGTTAGAAAATACTTAGATGATCTTAACTAAATAACTCCCCCCCTCCCCTCTCTCTCTCTCTCTCTCTCTCTCTCTCTGTGTGTATATGTAATAGTGTGTGTATGTATGTGCATGTGTATATTTTTGCCATCATAACATAAAAAAGGACCTATTTCGATGCGATTTTTATTGTGAGAGTTCAGCTAACAAGCACACGGTTCTCCTGATGGTAAGAGATAATCGTGACCTATGGAAAATGTAGATATTATAGGTGCGTCGCTGTCCTGTGACCAAGATGTTAAGCCTATTGCGCAAGTTAAAGGATACCCTACCCTCCAGGTGATTTATTTACTGATAATAGCCCATTAAAAAAGGCTATCACACAAACTTTCAACCCCTTATTTCACCCCATTAGGTATAATTTTAAAAATGTCAACCTTAGTGTCTTTAGTGTATACTCAATAAAACGACCCTACTCACCAAATTTCATGGCTATAACTCTGACAATTTTTGCTCGCCAATGATGAATCAGTCAGTTATAATAACATGGTTATTTTGGAGATATTATTTTTGTATATTAGAATTGTTTACTGGCACATATGAGCTATACATGTGTAAATAAATTAATTGCTTTCCAACTAAATCTATTTGTGTATAATTGCGAGGAATACTTATCAATTGTTTAGTTAAGATTTATACACAGATAAGTTTTATTGTTTATTTATGATGCACTGAGTGTTGAGGTATGGCGAATGTATGTATATTAATTAATAAATATGTACTGAGATATTCTTTATTAATCGGCTCATGTTACCACACTATATTTGCTACTTATATTTATTTAAGTTTTATTTTAGCAGGTGCTGTGAGTAAGTTCTTTAATAATTAAATCCTTCTTTTAGTATGGATTTTTTATATATTGCTTATGCTGACGACATATTACATATTATATCCTTCTACTGCAAATTTTAAATTGCCAACTTAAGCCGTGCATAAATTACATTAAAATAACTAAAGTGTTGCAGTAGTACTGTTACAGTAGTACGTTTAAAGTATTTTTTTTGACGACATTTAAGTACTTTTTATAAGTGTAAGGATATTTATAAGGATAAATAAATTACTTCAAACCTTTTTTTACACACGGGTTAAAGATTAACAATACTGGTATTATCGAATAGTTTTGTTTCGAGTGATCGTGATATCGCTTCAGATCGTAGTATCACAGGGAAAGTAACTTGCGACTTCGTTTACGTTCTATTCAAGAAAATATAAATTTCATTTAAAGCTAACCTCAAGCTCGGACATGTAACTCGTTTATCGTGAATTCCTCTAGAGGTCTGATAAAATGTTGATATTTTTAGTCCCTTTTATATTGTCTTTTTTGTGTAGTACAACTGCAAAAAAAAACTAGTAGTTAACGCATATCGAGAGCAACTGGACTGATTTGGCTAATTATGGTTTTGAAATATTTCTGGAAGTCCATGAAAGGTGAAGATTTAAAAGATAAGAAAAATGGAAAAACTGAGAGGAAACTAGGAAAAACATCATTTTAATTTTTCCCATACAAACTGAACGGGTGGAACGGAACCCTTTTAAACCCATTTTTTCTTTGGTCTTTAAATCACACCTGAACTGTTGGACCGATTTCGTTAATTCTTTTTTGTCTGCATCTCTGCCTTGCAGTTACAGGCCAGTATAATTTTATTACTTAAGGAACCACTGGTGGTAGACTTCTGTGCAACCTGCCTGGGTAGGGATTCCACGTCTTACCTATTCCTTCAACTCGTTAGATAGAGGAGTTTGTACAGGTGCACATTAGGCCTAACAACCCGACTTCAGAAAAGTGAGATGCCTATAAAAGTGGTAGGCAATGGTAGTCCCTTACCACCCGGAAAGCAGTATACTTTCAAGTGTGAATATAGTATTATGAATGATATAGCTATTTCATAATGTCGAGTGTTTCTTAGTCATTTGAAATCAAAGCTCTAACGTCATTTGGCTTATTTCCTATCTATGAATCAGAAAAGCGTCTGAAAGAAAAAGTGTGCTAATTACTATTTCGAAATGTTGTTCAACCACTTCGTCAAAATTACGCAATCCGGTAGATTAGAATATTTACTAATGATAAAAACTTCACTATTTTTAATGAGATAGGAAAAGAAAATAAGCAGACGGATTTTTCGGTACTTGTTATATATATTACCTAATGCAAAAAAATGAAATACATACCTACAACATAATACGATCACCTCTGTGGCTTAGCGTGAAGTAGCTTGACTTCATGAGGTCCCGGGTTCGAACCCCGAGTCGATAACCAAAAAATATGTTTTTTTTTAATCGTGGTAATATTTAATTTTAGTGAGTGTTTATGTATAGATATTTATACTCTTTCATGGTCGAATGGCTAAACGGATTTGTCTGAAATTTGGAACATGGAGAGATTGTGAACATATAGGATACTTTTAATCCCGATCATGAAACGGTTTCCTGTGAAAACTCCGGATGAAGCCGCAGGCAACAGGTAGTTTTTAATAGAATCAGCGTTGGTAATAGGTTTCCACATTGTAGGATTTATTGTTTTTGGCTAGCCGTTAATGCCTTTGTTTTTCCTCTGCCTACCTCTTCGGGGATACAAGCGGGAAGGGCTTTAAACAATAATGTATTTCATATTGATATTTCAATAACTTAAGTAAGTACAGCCAAACTGAAACAGTACAAAAACCTGATTATGTGGATTAAATAAAATTAAAAAAACACTTACAGTAGTACTATTTAAATTATATGCTTCGGCTATATTCGTCAAATTTCGGAAATCCGAATGTATTTTAGAGATATAT
>NJDC01000171.1:222230-239409 GCA_002245475.1 Calephelis virginiensis
TTCATCAGACAAATGCCTGCCTCCGTCGGGAATCGAACCTAAGCCTCGCGGTTGGTCGATGTAGTAATTACGCGTGTACGCTAGACAATCGACCAACGAGGCGGTTAAAACTTGTTCACCAAGTAACAAGAAGTGCTAACGCTACACACTTAACAAATTGAACCTTAATAAAGACTACTACTACTTGATCGAAAGTCTGTTTAAAACAATAATACGCGTCTTTTAATAATTTAAGCACTTCCTATCTTCCTTATTATAGTGTATCTTAAATCAGACAGTGTAGTCTGATTTTTAATTTAAAATCTAAAAGTAAAAGTAAAGTATCTTCACGCCCATATCCCCGAAGAGGTAGGCAAAGGCACAACCAGGGTACCCACGGCTAGCCGAAGATACTAAGTCCCACAATGTGATAGGTGGCAAGCCTATCGCCAACCGGGCACTCATCCTATCCCGAGCAACATTTTTAATTATTAGAAAATTGGAAAAAACCCAATTTTCTTTTGTTGCCCGACCCGGGACTCGAACCCGGGACCTCATGCAGTCAAGTCCAACAACTGAACCGCTAGACCTCAGAGGCGATAAATCTGATCCCAAAAATGAATAGGTCATCAATTTGACTATTTCTTTAATTTTGTATGTCCGTTATTTTTGAGATACACAAGTGATGATCCCTTAGTAGTGGTTTTTAAGATACTTGGTGAAGATCGATGATAGATGATTGACGATATCATCAATGATGAGGATTTTGCAGTTTTACTGCTCTTAATAATGGCAATTCCTTTTTGTTTCAGGTGTTTGACTCCAACGGTATATTCGTTAAAGAGTTTGGCCAGTACGGCAGCAGTGAGGGAGAATTCGACTGTCTCGCCGGTGTTGCTGTCAACAGGATTGGACAGTACATCATTGCTGATAGATATAACCATCGCATACAAGTAAGTTTTATATTAGATAAAGACAAAAATATGGCACTTATGAATTGGTACCTACTGTCGACTTTCTGGTTTGTTTTTTTAATGTTATAAGAAGGCAAACAAGCAGACGGATTTCCTGATGGTAAGAAATTCACGTCGCCTAGAGACACCAAAGGTGGTAATGGTGCATTGTCAACCTGAGGGCGGGATGTTAGGCCTCGAGCAAAAGTAAGTTTACCGGCTACCTTACCCTCCGAACTGGAACACGTCATGACGTTTTGGCGGCACGAATAGGTAAGGCGGTGGTACTAATCCGGGTGAGTCGCTGCGAAACTCTACCACCTAGTCAGATGTCAAGATGTGAGTGATTGTAAACCTATGCTCGCCTTTTACGAGTTGCCTGGCAAAGAAGGCACATGGTCTATTCTGCAAAGGAACCCGAACCAACACGGGGAAGAACGGGGAAGTTTTTATGTGATAAAACAGCGAAGAACACGGCTCTCATGATGGTAAGAGATTACCATGCTTATATCTAAAGGCCACAGTTATCTCTATCGTCTACAATATATGTAGATGCGTCGGTTGTCTGTGGCCAAGATATTTAACCAATTAAGCAAGTCTCCCGGCTACCCTGCCCTCGGCGGCAGCAATATGTAAGGCGGTGGGGTGGATCCCTGCCCGGACGAATTGCAACACGGCACTCGATCACCAGTGGTCTTATTGGTTAAAACACCTATGCTCATCTCTTACGAGCTATCTGACAGGAATTTTGTTGGTCTATTCTACAAAATAGACCAGGACCAGCAAGTAGATACATTATATAGTAGAAAATACTAAAGAGAAAAACAGAAATTGTGCGCTATTAACTCTCAGCTGAAAATCAAGTGTAACTGGGGCTAGTACAGTCCTTACAAATAATGAGTATGAGGACGCCCATATCCCCGTAGAGGTAGGCAGAGGCTCAGCCAAGGTAAGCACTACTAGCCGAAGACACTAAGTCCCACAATGTGATAGGTGGCAAGCCTATTCCCAACCGGGCACATATCCAATCCCCACCAATATTATTTTTTCTTAGAAAATTAGAAATACGCAATTCCAACAAACAATAAATGAACTTTTTTTTCTATTTAATACCAAAAAATTTACATTTATTAATAACGTCTACGTATAAGGCATTGCTCAAAACTACTAGGGTTTACTATTGAAAGCCGCTTTCTTCGTTTAGCACGTAGGCACATTATTTATCTATATATTCTTTTATAACAAAGCTTCATACAACATAACAAATAAGTAATTAGTGCTCCCTAGTAAAAAAACCTTAATAAATATATCTATGTTACTTAATAGATACATTTATTAAGCGAGGTATTATGTATTGTGTTGTCCTCTCGCCATAAGCATTCAATGCATGTGTAGAGCAAAGCCGATTTCGTTCAACTGCCCGTGTATATACAGAATGATTTATCAATTTCTTAAGATTTTAATTAAAATTGTTATCTTTAAGTAACATGTATTTAATTTGCAATCCAACTGGCAATATTTTGCAGTATTTAAACAGTCCAAAGTTGTCATTACAGAACTTTTGTTAAATGTTAAAAGATAAATAACGTTTATTTTACGAAAACCAAAATTAAATAGAGTTTAAAGCTTTGTAATTTCTTTTTCTCTATCATAATATGACAACAAAACAAGCTCACTTCTCTCCCTTGATGGTAAGAGACAAACGTTGCCTATAGGTACCATAAATGTAGTCAGGATGTTAGGCCTATTGTGCAAGTCTGATTACTAGCCTCTCCAGGTTACGGTACAAACCTGAAACTGTCATTATGGTGGCAGGAATAGGTGAGGCATCGGACAGCTCTTTTCCACCAGTGGTCTTGTTGGAAATACACTTGCCTCTTAGGAGCTGTCAGGTCGAAAGATAGATCTAATTTACTTACTGGACCAGAATCAATACAGGGACATAATAATGACAATGTCATGTTCCATTTCATGTTCAGAGGGATAAAACAAGGGCAGATACCTATTACGACAGCGCCGCACGTATAATATATCTATGGTGTCAATATGCTGTGGTTGTCTTTGCCACTATCCTTAAAAACGTTCGTAAAAGTCATAAAAAAATCTTGATCATTTCACCTCTAGTAAGTATTCTGGAAACAATTTAATTATTTACATCAGAGAAATAAAACGAAATTAAACATTTAAGAAGTTTCATTAATAATTCAATTAAGCAAAAGCCTTTGCCCTTTGTAACTATTTGTTAGTCTTAAGGGTGGGTTCTAAATTGTTCCTCGTAGTAGCCGAATTCTATAGGGCAAGTTCTCAATTCGTTTGTATATTTGGTTAATATATACATTACGTAATAAAAAACGTATTTTCACGCCCATATCCCCGAAGCGGTAGACAGAAGCACAACCAAGGCAGGAACGACTAGCCAAAGACACTAAGTGCATCAATGTAATAGCTGAGAAGCCTATTTTCCAAACCGGGCACATATTCAATCCCGGTCAACGTTATTTCTATGGGAAAATTTAAAATACTAATTTTCTGTTTTTTGTTGCTTGACCCGGGGTCGAACCCGAGACGTCTAACGGACAAGTCCGACACCAGACCGCTCTATGGTTAGAAGCGATAACCCACGTCCTATTAACTAATAATCTTACTCTACAAACAAACCTATACAGTGCGAATTTGAATATTATCTAAGGCGACCCGTAGAGACCTAAACTGACATCCGACAGTGGCGTCAAGAGTCTCCGAAACTGGCATGTTTGTATGGTAAGAGAAGAAAGTCAGGTAGGTCTTTAAGGCTTATAATAATAACAAAACTTTTTATTGTATCACAAAAACATGTTAAAAGTACTACAACTATTAAAAAAGTAAGTGGATTATTTATACAAATAAGGGTATTATCGCCAATAAGCAATTTCTTCCAAACAACCAGCATCCAGAAAAAAGAAATATAAAATTAGGGAAAAAATACAACATAAAAAAAGACGTGTGGCACTCGGAGACTGCCGGTGTAAAGCTATTGAATATGTAGACATGAGTCACCCAATTGTAGAGCAACGAGGGGGATTATGCTTGCGCAGTAACGCCGATACAACCAATGCCACCTAGAGGCGAGTTGCTGAACTAAAGTGACAGGCGTGATGAAAAAGTCATTAAAAGTTCTGCTATTCATATGTAGATAGCAAAACTAAAAAGTATCACCGCTGTGCCGGTCGGAGTGGGGGATGTTAGGTTTAATTTCGTTACGTAATTTCTGGGTTGGGTCTTCACGCTCAAGGCCCGCGATAGAAGCTGTGCAATAGCTTTAAAAAAGTACAATACATTAATACATAAAATAATTAACAACTAAGTATCTAATCTAATTATAAAAAGCTAAGTAAATAAATATATATCAAACGATATACATTAGAGTAAAGACTTGAAATTTGAAATTATGAAATGACATACATACATACATATCTTCATTATGTCCCTTAATGGAAGGCAGAGAGTATCGAGTGCCAGACTTCACGATCCTGACAAACCTGTCTAGCTTCCTTCACATTTCTATGCAAATCACCCTTTTTATACAAACACGCTGGTTTCGGAGACTCTTGACACCAACTCGGATAATATCCGACTGATCTGATCGTGTAATGTCAACTTTGGTCTCCCGGGTACCTACATCCAACAGCAATGACTTAAGGCAATCGTGGTATTCGGCAACACTCTCTGCCTACAAAAGACTTAGCATGAACATACCCAATGTTACTTATCAATGAAGATTAATTGATGAAAGCGTCGCCTTAACTTAAGTCCATTTGAAATTCTCTTACGCGCCAAAGCTACTTAATATTCGATACTTACTCAAGCGATTTATTAAGAATTTGAAGAGAATAATGATAAGATAGTATCATTAATTTAATTTATGTACCCTTCAGCTCTGAAATTAATATCGTTAAGTAAGCTGAATAATGTTTAGCTAAATGATAAGCGAGGCGTACAGAGCATGACCTTGAAAAGCCTTTCTTCGTCTTTTTTCTGCAAAAAATAGGCTATATGTCATACTGCTGATAATACTTAATTGTCTTTACAAGTAATTTGTTGTAATTTGATTGTGCACAATAAAGAGTTCATTCATTCGTTCATTCATTGTTCTTACTGCAATAATGATAGCGTAGTCTAATCGCCTCTGTGTCTTGTGTTGGCGCTGACTCCACGAGGTTTCCGGTTTCATTCCAGAGTCGGGGAACTCAAAATATAAGTTTTCAATCTATATAAAAAAAATTATCCTCATCGTTAACGCATCACGCGTAAATGCATAGACGAATTTTGCTACTTTTTATTGTGTTAGTTATCCTTAGAAGAAGGTTCATATTATGTAAAGAAAAAACTGGCGAAATTGCAAGAAACACAGGAAAAGCATCGTTTTATTTTATTCCCCCGTGTTGATCCGGGCTTCTTTGCAGAATAGACCATCTGCCTTCCTGCCAGGCAGCTCTTAAAAGGCAAGCATAGGCTTACCGTCACTAACACCGTGACATCTGACTAGGTGGTAGAGTTTCGCAGCGACTCACCCGGATTGGTAACAGCGCCTTGCCTATTCCTGCCGCCATAACGTCATGACTTGTTCTGGTTTGGAGGGTAAGGTAGCCAGTAAACTTACTTTTGCTCGAGGCCTAACATCCCGGCCTCTGGTTGGCAACGCACCATTACCACCTTTGGTGTCTTTATGCAATCAGGAAATCCGTCTGCTTGTTTAATTTCCAATTTTATAAAAAAATTATATACAAGCGGTACGAAGTTTGCTCGATTGGCTAGTTTCTAATAAAAACAATGACCAGAATCAGAAAAGTGCCCGGTTGCCGATAGACTTTCCACCTATTACAGTGTAGGTGGGTGCATTTATTGTACCTTTGCATACCTCTTCAGAGAAACGAGCGATAAGGTAATTTACTTTTCCGTTTGGAATTAATAACAAAATCCATCTTCAAATAAAAAAATCATAAACATTACTTAGACTGTTAAAAATTTCTACTTTCATTATAACACTTCAAAAGGTCAAAACTTTTGCGAGCTTGTATTTCAAAATACACCTTTTCCTCGGAAATCTTAATAATTTCGACCCTCGACTTCTAATTACTTTTGCTTCCTGTAATTAAAACAATTGGATTGATACGAATCGAAGCTCAATATTTAAACCAGTTGAGATCTTGCAGAAAATTTGAAACTTTTAATTAAACTTGGACTGTTTATATTTACTTGCCAATTACATTCTGTCACACCTATACGAAATATAATTTAAAGTCGACTTCAAAGTTGACTTCAATATTCTTTACTGATTGGATGTAAAGTTGACATATTGAGGAGTTACATAAAATAAAAATGAAAAGAAAACAGTCTGCTAACTTCTTTTTAACAATTATGTCATCAGGGTAAAAACATAACTAGTGTTTGTCTATTTGTAAAAAAATCTTCAACTCTGACAAAAAAGCAAAGAAGATATCCAAACACAAGAAATGTGTTACAATCAGATTATCTTGTCGGTTTTTTATAAAGGTTAAGTAGGAATAAGTGGAACACTTGAATTTAAACAAAAAACCAAAACTTATTCATCAACTAACATGTCCTAACGCTACACAAATAACAAATTGAACCGTATTAAGGACCTACTACTTTCGAAAGTATGTTTTAAACAATAATATGCGTCTTTTAACTATTTGAATACTTCCTATCTTCTGCGTCATAATGTGTCTTTTTGGCAGACTAAAAAGAGGAGGTTCTCAATTCAACTTTATTTGTTTTTGTATTTGTTTCATTTTATGTGATAGATTACAGAAGAAACACAAGGTTCTCCTGGTGGTAAGAGATAGTTGTAGCCTATAGACACCATAGATATTAGGTGCGTCGCTGTCGCGTTTGGCCTATTGTGCAAATTTATCGGCTACCCTAATATCTGGGCTGGAACATGGCTATGAATCTGATGCCAGATGAGTAGTGTCGTGACAGCAAAAGGTAAGGGAGTGGACCCGCGCAAGTTGATGCACAGCACTCTGAAATCAGTGGTCTTGTTAGTGCTGACTTATATTTAAACAGGTCCTTGCCTTTTACTAGCTTTGCAAAAAGGCAGATTGTCTATTCTAATCTGCGGATCTGAACCAACACGGTATTTTTTTTTGTTATGCGACCATTTGGTCAATAGGCAACAGATTTTAATTCCGTCGCGAAAGAATTCGCCGCAAATGCGAATTGTCATAGTGTGCGTTACGCCTTATAAAATGTATTAAAAGCGATTTAGGTGGTGGATCCAAATGTGCGCTAACCCTTACTGCTCTTAATTATAACAAAGAGAGACGTTGAGGCACTAATCGAGAGTATAAAATTTAGTTTCTTGCATTAGAAATTATTATAGTATACTATTAAACTAGGTACTTACTTATTTTAGTTCTACTTAAAACCATTTTCCCGGTGTTGATCCGGGCTCCTTTGTAAAATAGACTATCTGCCTTTCTGTCAGGCCGCTTCTAAACCGTCACCGTCACTAATTTTGGGACATCTGACAAGGTGGTAAAGTTTCTCAGTGACTCGTCCGGATCGGTACCACCTACTTACCTATTCCTGCCGCTATTACGGCAGCATTTGCCGCTGACGTGTTCCAGTTCGGAGAGTAAGGTAATCGGTAACCTTAAGCTCAGGCTCAAAGCCTAACATCTCGTCCTTAGGTTGGCAACGCACCATAACCATCTTTGGTGTCAACAGGCTGCGTGAATTGCTTACCATGAGGAAATCTGTCTGCTTGTTTGCCTTCCAATCATATAAAAAACCAAATACGTTTGATCATTTTCCCGTTTTCCTCTTCTTTTATAAAAATATAAAAAGACTTAATATAAAGTTTTCTTCAGTAAGATAAAGTAGGTACATTATATTTATAAGTGACTATAAATAGAATAATTAATAACTCATAATATTATAAACTACAGCTCCGTGTTTTGAATAATGCACTAGGTGACTGTCATTTTTTTATTATCTGACCTGACAGAAGTTTTTCTGTCTTTATTATGAAGATTGTTTATTTTTTTTTACAATTTATTATCCTTTTTAATTATAACCTTCGGACAATAACTAAGACAATAAAAAAAAAATAGCGAAATCATTCCATTCGTTCATTCATAATAAATGACCAAGGAAAATAAAATATCTTTTTCAACCGTTTTCGAAAAAAATAGATAATATGTTTGACTCGTCCTGTTTTTCCCGTGTTGGTCCGAATTCATTTGCAGAATAGACCATCTGCTTTCCTGCCAGGTAGCACGTATAAGGCGAGCATAGGCTTACCGTCACTAACACCGTGTCACTTGACTACGGGGCAGAGTTTCGCAGCGACTCGCTCAGTTTGGTACCACCACCTGATCTATTCTTGCCGCCATAACGTCGACACTTGCCGTTAACGTGTTCCGGTTCAAAGGATAAAATAGCCGGTATATTTGCTTTTGCTCGAGGTCTAAAATCCCTGCTTTAGTTTGTCAGCGCACCATTACTATCTTTGGTGTTTCTAGGCGGCGTGTATTCCTAACCATCAGGAGATCCGTCTGCTTGTTTGCTTTCAAATATCAAAAAGAAAAGTAATTTATTTACTATTGAATTTCTGAACGAATTTTAAAAACTATTTTGTATCATAAAGAAAAGTAATTTATTTACTATTGAATTTATGAACGAATTTTAAAAACTATTTTGTATTTGAAAAAGCAAACTTCTAAGGTAGTCCTATTACATCTAACTTCGATGACAGAACCTAGGGGTAATCGAGGAAATATTTTCTTGTGTACTTAGATAACATAATTATTTAAATCTAAATGTTTAACAGTTTCAGTGCGCTCTAATTATATTATTATACTAGCTATATACATACGTATCTTCTTGCCATGCCTAACAGGGTAGACAGAGAGTATCGTCCGGGACAGCTAGAAGTCCAACCGTGTATGGGAAAACATACAATGTTATCTTCCTAGTTTCCTCGCAGTTTTTCCTTGTTTATTATTTTTCGAATTTTCTCTGGAGCAAATTATTTAGGGCCTAATTTAGCACATCGGTACAGCAAATAATTTTTATAAATAAGAGAAGAAGATCATAGAGATTATAAACTCATTTATGAGCTCTACACAATGTTAGAACTTTATATTTTTTAATTTCTATGAATTACTATTCGCCTCTGTGGTCTAAAGGTCTGAAGTCAGACTTGACTTCTTGAGAATCAAGTTCGATCCCCGAGTCGGGAAACAAAAAATATTCTAATAAAGATAACGTTGCTCGGGGTTGGATACGTGCCCAGTTGGCGATAGACTTAATATCTTCGGCTAGTCGTGGTTACCCTGGTTTTGCCTCTGTCTACCTATTCGAGGATATAGGCGTAAAGTTACTTTTTTTATAAATTATTATCATAAACCTTTAATTTTAAAATTGAACAGTTAATAACGTAAAGATTAAAAATGTATCCTAATAACTTATAAAAACAGATAAATTACATAATTAAAGCTCTAGAAATTTATAGCGCTTATTAAAGTATCAATTTATATTTAGGGCACGTATTTAATAATGACTTTTGGAAGATTTACACTTTCCATGTAAATTAACATTGTATAATGTATAACAACTCCCCTTGAATTTGTCAACGTTTCTTACCTTTATATTCCTATATTCTTTGAAGATTTATAGTATTGATCAGAGTTTCTCAAACTGTTGCCTCCACAAACCCCAGCTAAATTCTCAGATTATTAACCCTCCAAAAAGCAATAAAGATTAATGTTAAAGAAATTAAGGTTTCATTTCAATAACAGTTACACGAAATATATTTTTAATATTAATGCAATGAAAGAGATTTCTAATTTGAAACAATCTTATAAATAACAGGAGATTTTTTCTTAATTCCAAAGCGTTTTGAAGTCGATTCCTGAATTTTGTTTTTATTATTACTAGCTCTTAAACCAATTCTCAAGAACTCAAGTCTGACATCACGCCTCTAGACCATAGAGTTGACAATGAAAACTGTAACTAAAAGACGAAAATACTTAATTTTTGTGTGCGACTTACGTATCGAAAACGAAGTCGTATCGCGATTAAATTATAGGAAAAATAATTTTAAAACGAAGTCTAAATCTATCTGTAGAAATAAGAGTCTCCCCTACTTTTAATAATCTTTGTCTTCCTTTGAATCACTATGCAAGATATGCTTTTATACTAGCAGCAATATTCTGTGATAGAGTTTCGCAAATGTCACGTAAGATATGACCTATAAACCTTTTGATCTGTCTAGCTTTCTTTTAAGACGTTTTATCGACAAGGTCAGATGTGATAACCGATGCAATTTTTATCTCATGTACTAAACTAGTTGTTCCGGCGAACTTCGTTCCGCCCGTTCAGTTTGTATGGGAAAAAATAAAACGTCGTTTTTCCTAGTTGCCTCGCTGTTGTGAGGGATAAAATGTACCTGATGTCCTTCCCCCGGTTCTAAGCTACCTCTACATACCTCGATAACTTGCATTTTATTGACTGTATTCATAAATAGTTTAAGTGTCTTTGGCTATTCGTGGGTTATGCCTCTGCCTACATTTTCTGTGATATGGACAATTTTTCATCTTTTTGCAAGATTTAATTATTAAGGCTCGCCATGTACATTTCGAATTCCGTTACAGAACCCCGTTTCGGAGTTCCGAAACAAAAATTACGAAAAAAATACTAACGTGTGTGGCAGGTCCATAGGTATGCACACGTATTTTTTTGTAGGTAGCACTTGCACTTATCCACAATATATTTTATTTAACACTTTCTGCTACTTTATAGCCAACTGGTTTAACTTTTTACAGCATCATCAGGACTTTGAAAGTAAAGATGAAAAAAACTGTTTTAATTTAACGTTCAATACTTATTTGGTTGAATGTTACTGAAGGTACCCACATATAAAAATGTTAGCAGAAAACAAACCACTACAAAGTTATACCACAGCAAGTCTTTTTCCCCAAATATAGGGATTACAGTTAAATTGAAAAATGTCATTGTATTAAAAATGAAATAAAAATGATTAAAAAAATTATAGAAAAAAACAATTTAAAAAAATAAATTGAAAAATATAAATGATGTCAAACGATATAAAATGTCAGAATATCGATACATGAGAATACCATAGTCAAATTGTCGAAAATATACGAATAACAAATAAATTAAATCATTAAAAAATTAAAATAAATTAAATTAATATGAGACATAAATTAGATAAAAATATGAAAATAAAATTAAAAGTGAACATCTATCTAAATATTAATCATTAAAATAAATCATGCTATCTTGAATATTTAAAAATGTTAATTGAGAAGCGGAGAGTTATTTAAATCTAACAGATCGTTCAATAAAGCTGGGCCATTTTTAAGTCTGTTTATTTGTAGCGCTTCTAGAGAATTGAGTTTTCTGCCTTTGTTACAAAAATTAAGTAATTCAAAGTTACATGTTGGGTCAAAACTATGACCCTCGTCCAATAAATGTCTTGCAAAGGCAGAATCTCTATTATTTATCTATAGTTTCAAAGCCCTGATGATGCTGTGAAAAGTGAAACCGGTTGGCTAGAAAGTAGCAGAAAGTGTTAAATAAAGTATATTGTGGATAAGTACAAGTGTTAACTAAAAAAAACGTGTGTATACAATGGAATTCCACCATGTGCCGACGATAGCAAGTGTAGATTCCATAGATATGTTTAAATTTGTTCATCATCATCGTCATGATCATCAACCGGAAGACGTCCACTGCTGGACATAGGCCTCCCCCAAAGAGCGTCACAAGTCACGGTCATTGAATTTGTTGCTCTTGAATATTTTTCAGTCGCCTTTGTGGTCTAGCGGTTCAGGTGTTGGATTTGACTGCATGAGGTCTCAGGTTCGAATCTCCGGTCAGGCAAAGAAAAGTTGGGTTTTCCAATTTTCTAATAAAAAAAATGTTGTTCGGGATTGGATATGTGCCCTTTTAGCGATAGGCTTGCCACTTATCACATTGTGGGACTTAGTGTTTTCGGCTAGTCGTGGGTGGCCTGGTTGTGCCTCTGCCTACCTCTTCGGGGATATGAGCGTGAAGATACTTTTTTTTAAATATTTTTCAAACTGAAATTTTTGTAACGGAATTCCGAATGTTTACAGGGTTACTTTAAAAGGACCTGCCAAATTGTATTATGAGGGGGTAAAGGTTCAATTTGTAAAGCATTTTAAACATTATTTCTAAGTTGTAATATTTACTTTTATAAACATTCATTTAAAATACATACATATCTTCACGCCAAGTCCCTTACGGGGTAGTCAGAGAGTATCGAGTGCCAGACCTCACGATCCTGACAAACCTGTCTTGCTTCCTTCACACTCATTACCCTTTTCATACATACCTCGGATAATATCCGATTGATCTGATCGTGGAATGTCAGCCTTGACCTCCCCGGGTACCTACATCCATACCCATTCGCATTTTAGATCTGCTTTGTCAATCTTTCACTATCATACTTTCCACATGACCATTTAAAACAGCTTCACTTGTGACACAATGTCGTACCAAGTACGAGTCATGATGTCACCAGCTTGCGTATGCGACTGCGGTCGGTGGGAACCAGTTTTATGCTTTATTCACGTTATAACCATACATTTTGGATTTTGAGATTGATAAAAATATAGATTTAATACTTTTTTAATTTTCAATTACCATATAGAACGAAAGTGTTATCAATCCCAAATCGTTTTTAAAAATTTGGCTGATACTTTAAATGTCACCCTGTATACATACATACTTATCTTCACGCCAAGTCCCTTAGTGGTAGGCAAAGAGTATCGAGTGCCAAATCGTTGATTAGATTTTGATAAATTTTAAAACGGTTATTTAAAAGCATCAGCTTTTAGCTAAAGCTGAATCAAAGTTAATTCACCTTATTTAAAGTTCTGAGATTATGTTTGTGTGAGATTATGTAATAAATGAAGCGCAAAGAAACTGCAAAAAACCGACTCCAGTTTTATTAGCACGTCGAGATTGAACGGTTGTTTTTTTTCGGTTTTTGAAAGATAGGTCATTCATGAACGTGTTTAAATATAACTCTAACACGAACGAAACTTATGGCAGAACCTTGGAATCAAATTAAAGAACCATTAGAATGTGTTCGTCATTGTTCGAGAAATCGCGTAATAAACAAACAAACATAGTGAAATTGATATCCTTGTCCTTTTTTAACTTAAATAAAAAAATAATAACAATGTATCTTCACTCCCATATTCCAAGGGATCGGCAGAGGCACAACCTGCACGACTAGCCGAAGACACTAAGTCCCACAATGTGATAGGTGGCAAGCCTATCGCCAACCGGGCACACATCCGATCCCGGGCATAAAATATATTCTAATTATTTTGTTGCCCGACCTGGGGATCGAACCTGGGACCTCAAGAAGTCAAATCCGACATCGGATAAATTTATATATTAGAATTGAAGAAACGTCAAAATATGTTTTTTGCTGTCGAGTAATCTCGAAATAAACAAACATATACAGTCAAATTTATATCCTTCTCCTCTTTAAAATCGGAAATACATTCAAATCAAAGATCTTTTAATTCGAAGTTGAGAAAAGGAACGTTATATAACTATTTCAGAATCGCTAAAATTTCGTCAATAACTTTGAATAAGATAGATATGTTGTTATGAAAGTAATAAAATAAGAAAGGTTATGGGTTCCGACAGTAAAACTAACTTTGGCTAAGAACCGTAAAACCTTGGCCTAGTTGAGTACGTGAAAACCCTGCACGCACTTAATACTTGAGAACCAGTTAGCGTCACGTAGAATGTTTCTATGTTTATAGGGTTGAAATTTCGTTCGTATCCTTATTTAGGTTTCCAATACTACTAATACTTCAATTGCTTTATAATCTCTACTAAATGAATATAATATTTACAATATTTTATAATCCTTAAATGCCAATTTAATAATTACGTAGAATTCCTTTTTTAATTTAAAAACCTGTAAATATTTTTTTTATTTAGTTTTTTATCTATATTAAGGTTTAGAATTCCACTTCAATACCAATTATTTTATAATCCCAACTAATAATGTAAAAGCGAATGTTAGAATCACGCAAAGCGTTTTTATATAGATAGGGTTGAAATTTAATTTCACAGTCATATTACTTCCTCGTGTTGGTTGGGGCTCCCTTGTTGAATAGATCATCTGCCTTCCTTGCCAAGCAGTTCGTAAAATGCGAGCATAGGCTCACCGTCACTAGCACCGTGACATCTGATTAGGTGGTAGAGTTTCGCAGCGACTCAACCGGATTGGTACCACCGCCTTACCTATTCCTGCCACCATAACGTCATGACGTGTTCCGGTTTGGAGGGTAAGGTAGCTTACTTTTGCTTGAGGTTTAACGTCCCGGCCTCAGGTTGGCAACGCACCATTACCACCTTTGGTGTCTCTAGGTGGCGTAAATTTCTTACTATCAGGAAATCGGTCTGCTTGTTTGCCTTCCAATATCATACAAAAAAATAAGGTTTAGAATTCCACTTTCATATCAATTGTTTTATAATCCCTACTAATAATGTAAAAGCGAATGTTAGAATCACGCAAAGCATTTATATTGATAGAGTTGAAATTTAATTTCACAGTCATATTAAGATTAAAAATTCCACTTCTAGATCAATCGTTTTATAGTCCCTACTAGTACTACAAATAGGAATATATGAATTACGTAGAATGTTTTTATATTTATAGAGTTGGAATTTAGTTTCGTAATTATATTTAGAGTTCCACTTCCTTACTAATTGTTTTATAATCTCTACTAATAAACGCTAAAGTTTGTTTGCCTGTTGCCCTTCATGGTTAAGCCACTAAACTGGTTATGATAAAAGTTTATTCTACGCAGATGAAGATGTGGCTAAAAGTAATTCATTACTTTAGAAATAATAAGAACTTTAAAAAAAATTAAGATTTTTGTGCTTACCTGCAAATACTTGCGTGATTATTTTTTTGTTATTTTTTTGTATGTGGACTTTATATTATTATAATGACAGATATTGTGCCTGATCAATAAATAAATAAAAATAATAAAACAATTTTATAGAAGATATAAAAATAGAAATAGGGTTATATCAGCGCGCTGATAGTTAGGTGTCTAGTTATGTAGGCTACAAGAGAAGCAGCCGATTCCCTGATTTGCCACCAACGCCTAAGCTATTACTACTTCAAGGCGTCTGTGCTCGATATTATCGTGTTCCGTGCTAGAGTGTTCGGCAGTTGGCAGAATTTATTCTCGGTATAGTTGATACCTTTTGAAATGCTATTGCACACACTTTCGAAATAACACTTGCACAACAATATTAAAATTACAAAAAGGTGTTTTGAAAATGTGTGATTTGCACACGGTTCGTACGATCCTAGCCATAAAATAGCAACGCAGCATTAACATCTATGGTGTATATAAGCGATGGTTGTTTAATCAAATCAATAGCCGCCTGTTTGTTCACTTATAACCTAAAATACACAGATGAACTGACAAACCACTTCTTTTTTGAGTCGGTTATAGTAAACTAATCAAATGTGTTTTGTTGAAGGTATTCGACCCAGCCGGTCGTTTCCTGAGATCGTTTGGAAGCCAAGGAACCGGAGACGGCAAGTTTAACTACCCTTGGGGCATCACAACTGATGCCCTCGGATTCATCTATGTATGTGACAAGGAAAACCATAGAGTACAGGTTAGTGTTTAATTTATTTAAAAAAAATATCTAGGTTGGATCTTGTCCTCATTATTATCTTTTAACCCGTGCTTATTCGGTCCGCTGAAATGCATAGACCTGCCTCTTTGCCAGGCAGCTGGTGAAAGTCCAGCACATGACAAAATGGATCACCAACAAAACCACTGGTGATAATATGCTGTACAGCAACTCCCCCGGGTAGAGATCTAATAATGACTCTGTCATGTTCCGAGGTTTAGACGATAGACTTGCAGAATTGGCCAAACATCCCAGGCACAGGTCAACGACGCACCTGTAACATCTAAGGTGTCATCACATCTAAGGCCACGGATGTCTGCTTCCGTCAGGAGACTCGACTGCCTATTCGGTGATCTCTGATATAAAAATAAGCATTAAACATCCGCCAAAAGCTATCTTTAAATTATAGTTAACAATTACTTCGATCAAGTCAGCTTTCAAATAACAAACCCGCATTAAAATCGGTCCATTTGTTTAGGATCGATGATACTACACATACACGTCAAACTTGTAACATTCCTTTTTTTGTAGGGTGTTAAAAATCGCCTCTGTGGTCTCGCGGTTTCGGAGTTATACTTAACTGCATCAGGTCCTGGGTTCGACTCCCGGGTCTAGCAACAAAAAAATTTTTTTTCCATTTTTTCTAATACAAAAAAAACGTTGCTCGGGATTATACATGTGCCTGGTTGATAATAGGATTGCCACCTATCACATTGTGGGACTAGTATCTTCGGCTAATCGTGGGTGCCCTGGTGATGCCTCTGCCTACTTCTTCGGGGATATGGGCGTTAAGATCCTTCTAAAAATATACGAAACATAAATAGACGGATTTAATAAAAGTATCTAACTTTGGATATTTATGAATTTTCGAAAGGTTAAGCCTGAAACAGTTAAATACAACACAAAGAATTAGCTTCCTACACAATATCCGGTTCCTAAATGTTTATCATACCTCCCTCTTATTTCATTTGTTAGGAGCTTTGATGTCTATAGCCGAGGGTGTTCTCCGTCATTAGAAATCCATCTCGTTGCCAGTATTTAACTATACATTTTTACCTGTGCAAACGAGCTTATTTTTGGAACTCTTCCTTTCGATAGGCCATTTCCTGAGGAAGTTTATAGCTATACATTATCTAGTATTATTAGTAAAGTGAAGTTTATTTTTTTACAAATTATTTAATATTACTGTGATTGTAGTTATACTAGCCAAACCAGTGGACTTCATGCTTTTGATTTTTTGCCTGTGCAACCGAGCTTATTTTTGGAACATTTTTTTAATAGGCCATTTGCTTGAAGTTTAAAGTCACAATTTATCTAGTGTTAATGTAATAGTCATAGTGTAGACAAGCCGAACCGGTGGACTTCATTAATTTAATTTTTTGCCTGTGCAACCGAGCTTATTTTTGTAACTCTTTTTTTTTGATAGGCCATTTCCTGAGGAAGTTTATAGTAACAAACTATCTCACATTACTGTAATAGTTATAGTTTATACTAGTCGAACCGGT
>NJDC01000171.1:240094-289506 GCA_002245475.1 Calephelis virginiensis
GCTATACATTATCTAGTATTCCTGTAATAATTAAAGTGAAGTTTATTCTTTTACAAATTATTTAATATTACTGTGATTGTAGTTATACTAGACGAACCTGTGGACGTCATGCTCTTGATTTTTGGTCAGTGCAAACGAGCTTATTTTTCGGACTCTTTTTTTTTGATATGCTATTTCCTAAAGAAGTTTAAAGTGACTAATTATCTAGTATTACTGTAATAGTTATAGTTTATACTAGCCGAACCAGTGGACGGCATGCTCTTGATTTTTGGTCAGTGCAACCGAGCTTATTTTTGGAACATTTTTTTAATAGGCCATTTGCTTGAAGTTTAAAGTCACAATTTATCTAGTGTTAATGTAATAGTCATAGTGTAGACACGCCGAACCGGTGGACTTTATTAACTTAATTTTTTACCTGTGCAACCGAGCTCATTTTTGTAACTCTTTTTTTTGATAGGCCATTTCCTGAGGAAGTTTATAGTAACAAATTATCTCACATTACTGTAATAGTTATAGTTTATGCTAGTCGAACCGGTGGATTTCACTCTCTTTTCACTCGATACTTTCCCGTAGACGTATAATTGGCGTGAAAATATATATTTAATGTAAGAATACCTGTACGTTCAAATATTTCTCTACATTCCGGATTTTAAGTTATTTGGTCAATTGATGATGAGAGAATATCCGTGATTTCTAAACTATAAAACTTGTAAATTCCAATTAAGTTGTAAAAACTGAGAGATAAACAACACATTGACAATAAACAACACACATACATACATACATATCATCACGCCAAGTCCCTTACGGGGTAGGCAGAGAGTATAGAGTGCCAGACCTCACGATCCTGACAAACCTGTCTTGCTTCCTTCACATTCATAACCCTTTTTATACAAACACGCCGGTTTCGGAGACTCTTGACACCACCCTCGGATAATATCCGATTGATATGATTGTGAAATGTCAGCCTTGGTCTCCCCGGGTACCTACATCCATCCACATTCGCATTGTATATCTGCTTTGTCAATCTTTCATCTGTCATTCTTTCCACATGACCGAACCAGCGGAGCATGCCCTTTCGCATTTTAACACTAACACTTTCTTTCAATTCCACTTTTTCTTGGATCTCACTATTACGAATGCAATCAGCGAGTGTTACACCACAGATTTTCCGTAGTGCTCTCATTTTGACGGCATTTATCCTACTTTTATGCTCTTTCTGACATACCCAACTCTCGCTTCCATACAATAACGTTGGAATAAGCACAGAATTATGCAAAGCGAGTCTAGCTTTATGACTCAAAACCTCGCTTTGGAATAGCTTACCCACACTCCATCCACACTATTCCCTGAACTCACTCTCCTGTCTACATCCGTGGTGTACCTTCAATCCCTGCTAAAAGCACAACCAAGATATACAATTTCATTCACTTGTTCCAACACTACATCATCGACCCAAACTCTTACATCCGTTCTGGCTACGTCTGTTTCAAACACCATTATTTTGGTACAAAAAAAAAACTATAACACTTAAAAAATACGAGACTATTTGTAAAACACATGCAACAAAACAAAAAAATATATATAATCCGACAGCACATTAATAACTTATAGCCTAAAAGGGATAAAAGTAGATAACTTTTTTAAGTCAAATTTTGTTACAACTGGCTCAGTAGATTTGACGTAACGTTATGACACATATAGGCAGACAGACAAAAATCTAAAAATCCTAAAAATGTGTTTCTGCTGCCTCTTGTTAGTCGCTTGCATATATTTTTATTGAAATATCTTTAATGTATGAAATTCACTGTTCTACAGTGTTAATACATATAAGTAAGTGAGTAAGTATCATCACGCCTATATCCCCGAAAAGGTAGTTAGAGTCACAAACAGTCAGAGTATACAACTAGCTAAATACGCTGAGTTTTCCGACCGGGCAGAAATTTAAAATCGAGCAAAGTCGGTTTAGTCTTTAAAAACACATTATCTTTTTCTGTTCTGATCCGGGAATCGAACGCAAGACCTCGTAGAATTAAGTCCAACATCAGAGCGCTACACCACAGAGGTGACTAAGTGTTATATATAACCTAAATCTGTAATTTTGCTATTTTTGGTGTTAGTTATTGTCAGAAGATTGCAGGGGAAATGGGAAAAACAATGCTAATCTATAAAAAAATTGTAGCTGTTAATGTCAAGCGATACGATGTTTGCCGGGAAGGCTAGTTATGCTATAAGTATAAAAAAATAATAGTGATATCCGAGATAGAGTGTGATTGAAAGAAAAACACTTTCTTGTGAAAATGAGCAAGGGCGGCGCATGCCTTGGTTCGGACATGTAGAAAGAGTGGGTTATGAAATATTGATAAAGCAGATAAACAATGTGAATGTGGATGGATGTGGGTACCCGGGGAGACCAATGCTGACATTCCACGGTCAGATCAATCAGATATTATCCGAGAGTGGTATCAAGAGTCTCCGAAACCGGCGTGTTTGTATGAAAAGGGTAATGAATGTGAAGACAGGTTTGTCAGGATCGTGAGGTCTGGCACTCGATACTCTCTGTCTACCCTATAAGGGACTTGGCATGGAGATATGTATGTGTGTATGTATAAAAAATAGATTATATGATAACCCAATGTGAATTCGTTTCGAAACTGCAGTCAAACAATAAATAAAATACGACATTTTTGATTTTCGAATTTTGAATTTGAATTTGACATATGAAATTGGACATGAAAGACTACTCCATAGATTTTTATCTGTACTTCAAACATAATACTTATGCAAATGAAATCTTGACCTTTGCTACAACAAAATGTGATACTTCAAATGATACCAGTGTATAAATAATGTTTCCAAATATTTCTCATCTTTTTTTGTATGTTAGGAGTTTGTGGTTGACCATCATTTTGAAGAAAAAAAAAAGTATCTTCACGCCCATATCCCCGAAGAGGTAGGCAGAGGCACAACCAGGGCACCCACGACTAGCCGAAGATACTAAGTCCCACAACGTGATAGGTGGCAAGGCAACTAGGCACATATCCTATCCCGAGCAACATTTTTTTTTATTAGAAAATTGGAAAAATCCAATTTTCTTTTTGTTGCCCGACCCGGAATTTGAACCCGGGACCTCATGCAGTCAAGTCCAACAACTGAACCGCTAGACCACAGAGGCGAACCACATTTTGAAGAAACATTTTAATTACCATTATGAATAGTATACATATAGTATATATGTGTATGGCAGATGTAGGCTAAGTCTTTATTTTGCAATGGAAGAATATTTTAGGAGTTTTTTAACATCAATACGGTATTTTTTATGATATTGGAAGGCAAACAAGCAGACGGATTTCCTGATGGTAAGCAATTCACGCTGCCTAGAAACACCAAGTGATAATGGCACGTTGCCAACATAATGTAAGGCCTCGAGCAAGTAAGTTAACTGACTACCTCATCCTTCGAACCTCAACTCACAAATGGCAAGCACTGACGTTATACCTACCGCGAGTCGCTGAGAAACTCTACCACCTAGTCAGATGTCACGGTGTTGGCGACGGTAAGTCTATGCTCACTTTTACGAGCTGCCTTTCAGGAAAGCAGATGGTCTGATGGGCAGAAGCCCGGACCAACACAAGGAAAAGGGCTAAAAATGAATGTGAATTTAATAACGTTATTAATGTGCAGACAGTATTTGAATATTTTTAATAAAAAAACCTGTTTAACATTATTTTAGGTGTTCCAATCCGACGGCACATTTGTTGGAAAATTCGGGTCGTTTGGTTCAAAACTTGGTCAACTAGAGCACCCCCATTACATTGCTGTCTCTAACACCAACCGAGTTCTGGTCTCCGACTCAAACAACCATAGAATCCAGGTCTTCGATGTTAATGGAAGAGTGCTATCCTCGTTTGGTGAAGAAGGCTCTGAAGATGGACAATTTAAGTTCCCAAGGTTTGTTATTTGTACCTTATAATATGAAGTAAGGAAACATTGTTTCTTATTCAAAAAAATATCGATCTTGATAATATTTAACTGACTTAAGCAGGGAGTTTTATACTATAGACGTAGACAAAGCAATCATACGAAAAAGCTCTCCACATCAATGTTACTTTATTCCGCCATTTAACCTAAGCACTATAAAATGTATAACAAACAACGCTGCTTTACAATATATAAAAAAGGAGATATTTCTAAAATGCATCTTTAACAAACGAAAAGGTAAAAGTCGATTAAAAAATTAAATGTATTTTAAAAATAGTTTTTTAATAAACATTTTAATTAATAAAACTACTTATTATTAAATAACCACGTTTTCGATTGCTGGCGGTCACTCTACATTATTGTACAATCTTCAGCGTTAGTGTCGTTTGTGAATTCATTGATATTTTGTTTCCTTTTCGCACTTACGATATTTATAAGGTGTTGCAATTCTAATCACGTAGGGTCATGTACACGTGTGAGTGAATTGTTTTTATGGTAGTGTATAAGCTTCTTTTATGATTTTGTTGAAGCCATTTCTACAATATATATACATCCATGGAAATCGCTTTTGTGTGGACTGTTGACTGGAAAAGAATTCATTTAATGCCTTGTTTAGATACTCGCTGAGAAAAACCGAATATACAAATACGAATATGTAAACGATTATTCATGTTTATTAAGGACAAGCTACGTATAGATATTTCTTATTCAGGACTGATTCTGGAAGTTATTTACAGGGTAACCGAGAGCATGTATGTAAGATATAAACTTCAATTTTGAATTATTTGTCAATTAGATGGTACAGTCACTAAGTCAGTCAGTGCTTTTCATTATTGTATCCAGATATCGACTCAGTGGACTAGCAGTCCGGCTTCAGACTTGACTTCTTGATGCCCCGGGTTCGATTTTCAGGTCAGGCAACAAAAAAAAAATTTCAATTAAAAAACAACGTTGCCCGAGATTGGACATATGCCCGGTTGGCGATAGGATTGCCTCTAATCACATTGTGAGACTTAGTGTCTTCGGCTAGTTGTGGATGCCTTGGTTGTGCCTCTGACTACCTCTTCGGGGATATGGGCATGAAGATATTTTTAGCCAGATATACTGGAGCTAGAGTGATGTGCAGGAATTTGCCAGGAAGAGATCCATTGCCTTACCTATTCCTTTCGCCTTAATCACAGTATCATGTTTCCGCAGGGTATGGTCGGTTTGTACATTAGGACTAAGTCCTCTACCACAGACGAGTAACACACATATAACATCTATGGTTTCCCAAGGCCGCGATTGTCCTTACCATTAGGAGAGCCACGTACTTGTTCACAGTATTATGTCATAAAAATAAAGGAACTTATGTAAAACATATCATTAATAATACACGTATGTTCCTTTTCAAGGCCAGTTTTTTTCATCAAGTAGTTCATTTGCTAGTTTTTATTATTTTACCACGAAAAAAGAAAATAAAAAAGGTGAATGTGCCATTCACACACGATAGAAGTGAAACTTCAGTATATCGACAAATGAATGAGATGAATATATATTAAAATTTGTGTCTCTTACCTGCAAAAGAATGAGATGAATATATGTTTGTGTCTCTTAGCTGTCGTTTTTCCGATGCAACCGTTTTGAAATCACAACGATTCTAAAGAAGTTTAACTTCAAAAGTAAAGAATATTATATACACTTACTTTCTTATTTTATTGTCGCACTTTTTTATTATTTTTTCACACAAAATCATAAATGATTAGGTGCGAAGAATGTTACCTACCTTTCGCTAAGCTCCAAATTTTTTAGGCAGCGTTAAACGCGGTAAACTTATTGCTTTGTGTTTGAAAAGCAATTGGAAGCTAAAATGATATTCAGAAATGCCTCAAAGTTTTCTTTTATTTTGTGAGTTGATTCTGAGTGTAAGGTTTTTATAGTTCTTTGTTTCGAATTTGCTTTCTATGCCTGAACATTGCTTAGTAATGTCTTAAAGGATTTCAAGAGAAGGAAACATGCTTTAATATAAAAAAAACTTTTCTGTAGACATTAATTTAATGTTTTAGCTTTCACGACATTCGTTACTCTTTTCATACAAATCTGAAGATTTCAGAGACTCTTGACACTACCCTCGGCTAAAGCCCGAGCGAAATTATTTCAGGGACTTCGCGGAATATGTATATGTGTAGTATATTCACCTTGAGAAAGTGTTCTTTTGTTGAAAGCATAATCTTTTCCATCCTTACTTATCCTATTATTACAAATGTGAAAACTTGTTTGTTGTTTTTTTGTTACTCCTTGCAAATAGCTGAACCGATTTTCATGAAATCTTACACACCTAGTGGGTAACTGGAATTAACACATACACTCCAAAAAACGGTCTCTGTGGAACCATCAACCACGCGGGAAACACCGCGGGCACCAGCTAGTGTTATTTATATAAATGTGTACGCTTATTCCACCTTAACATCAAAATGACTAGACCGATTCAAAAAGTTTTAGCCTAAATTTTAGGTCTTAGAAAAGAACGTGAGCTACATTTTAACGAGATTCCCTAACGGGATCTTTATTGATATAAAAATTTTTACCCATACCAGATTTATCCATTAATAGGAGGTCTATTTATGGGTAAAACAGCGGATAACAGCACTTTTGTTTCAAATGTTAGAAAACAAGCACACAGCTCTCCTGATGATAACATAGAACTGTAGCCTAGATACTATAGATGAACCAATAAAAAATACAATAACTTTTTGCAATAAATCTCACCAAATAAATATGTTAATAACACTTTTGTGATTTTTTTTTTCATTTATTAATTAGGTAACCTTACTCGAAATGTGTTTTGCAGTTGTTTTATTAAAGCAACGAGGCCCGGGATTCGATACCCGTTTGGCAATGAGTTTTCGACGTATCATACTAGTGACGATTCTGCTGTTCAGTAACTAAAAATATTTTAATAAAATAAAAGAGATTGAATATAGATATCATATTAGTTCGTATATGTCAAATGGTGACGTTTTTAGTCAACGTTTTTCGAGTAACAGATAAAACTTTTATAAAGTCCGATGAAGTTGTAAAAACCGCGAGGTTGGCAACACATTAGTCATTCCAAAAAAAAAAAAAACTTTTGTAAAAATGTTGTGTACAGACTAATCTGACTAAAGGAGTTTTAATCTCTTTCTATTACTTTCATTGAAAAATGATAGCGATAACTTAAATTGGTTTAGTAAAATTACCACCATTGTTAGACTTAACTGTAACAAGTACCTTTGAGTAATTATGGGTGCCTTGGTTGTGCCTCTGCTTACCGCTTCAGGGTAGGGGCGTGAAGATTATTTTTTATTAATAAAACTCAGTGCATTCAAGATTTCTATTGCGTTGATGGTAGACGTTGTTCAAGTTTAAGCCAACTTCAAAGTCTAAAGCGGTTGTAAACAAATTCTATCCGAACTTTGATGCTTCAAACTGTCTCCCTTCGAATTAATTAAATACTGGATGACATTTTTGATGCTTTGTGATTGAAAATTCAAAAGGTTTTGTTTTCTTGGAAAGCATTATATTATACTTTGTCCAACCTGTTATTTCACTTTCGATAGCTGTCAAATTAAGATACTTGCGCCCAAGATAGCCCAGTTCTTAAGATGGCCTATTTTCAATATTTTGCATTTTTTAAAGTTTGAAAGAGTTTAAATTACTACTATATTCCGTAGGTAGTAGGTAGTAGGCAACTAAGGTAGCCCAGTTTTTAAGATGGCCCATTACCAATATGTTGTATTTTTTAAAGTTTCAAAGAGTTTAAATACTACTACGTTCCGTGGGTAGTAGGTAGTAGGCGGCTAAAATAGCTAACTTCTGAAAATGGCCCATTTTTAATATTTTGTATTTTTTTCAAATTTAAAACAGTCTAAATTTCTACTATGTTCAGTAGGTAGTAGGCGCCTAAGATAGCCCAGTTCTTAAGATGGCCCATTTTCTGTATTTTGTATTTTTTAAAGTTTGAAAGGGTTTAAATTACTACTATGTTCAGTAGGTAATAATTTAAACTCTTGCAAAACTTAAAGAAATACTAAATATTTAAAGTGGGCCTTATGTCCTGAAGCCATCTCTTTAGTTAACCTAGTTCAAAATAGAGGAGGTTCTTGGTACCTCCACCTTATTTTTTTACCTTAGCGTCAATATTCGCCTTTATCGAGTATCGTAAGGTAGGGTAGGTAGGTATAGGTAGGTAGGGTAGCCAGAAAACATGTCTCATGCTAGCGACGCACTAAGGTTTAATCCGTTTGTTACTAATGGTGAAGTATATTTCTCAACAATTGAAAAAATATCGGGCTGTTTACCTTAAACTTATATTTTTTCAATTGTTTTTCTCTTTTTTTTCTTTCTTATTTTTCTTTTTTCTTTTTTCATTTTTTTCAAAGTCAAAAAACAGTTTTCCACTTAACTATGTTCTGTATGGGAAATTCTGTAGATTTAATTAGAATTAGAATATAGAATCTTTAGAATACAAAAGAAGTGTATACGCGCCATATGTAGTGCTAATCAATTACATTCATGCAAACCCCTTTTTAAGTCGCTTGAAATTTTATCTCTGTTTTATTTGTATATCTTGGGTGTATGTGTATTTGTAAAAAAACATTAGCAATTGTTTAAAACAAATGCTGAAACATTGGGAATTTCATGTTATAGAAATAGTGAGAAATTGCATGTGCCGAAACAAAAACTTAATATTTATAAAAATAATGTTTAATGTATGTCCGTTCGTATATACAACTAAATTCCTGATAATCTCAAATCACTTCCATTAAAAAGATTTCGAAGGAAGGTATTTGACCTGTTGTTAGAGAAAACATATAGTATCAAGAATTTTCTTGTAGGCAAGAATTTATAGTAAAATAATTGTAATAATTATTAACCAAATATTATGAAAGTTAAGGTTGGCCGAGGAGTTTGTTTCGCCATTTCTTCTCCTGTCTGGCTAGGTATGGAAACGGTGGTAGTTTACGGTAGATAGGGTTAAATTTAATTAATTTTAAAACGTTACCACCGCCTTAATTATTCCCGCCACGTGTCGTTACGTCAGTGCTTGCCGTTGACGTTTTCCGCTTCGGAGGATAAGGTAGCCGGTAAACTTGCTTTTTTTCGAGGCCTAACAACTCGGCCTCAGGTTGGCAACGCACCATTATAACCTTTTATGTCTCTAGGCGACGTAAATTTCTTAACATCAGGAAAACTGTCTCCTTATTTGCCTCTCGATTTTCGATTTTTCGGGTAACAGTATTACTGAAAGAATAAAGTTTTACGTTTAATATAATTAAACTACCACAGATAGGATATCCTAATTAAAAAATAACTTAACCATAAAAATCTAGAAAGTCTTTCTTTACTGGTAGATATGTTATTAATAATGGTCGTTAGGTGTTTCAATAGGGCCTTAGGTCACAATTTGGTAATTACCGTTACCTCGCTCTGAGGCGTGCCATATAAGGCTTGAAGTGCAAGCGAGAGCGCGGAACGAGCGACAAAGAGGCACAATCGGCTTCCATTCTCATGACTTTTTTCACATTCAACTATTGTCAGTAAACCGACTTTACAGACAACCGCTTTTTAATGTACTTTTATGATGACACATCGAGTCATAGAAATTAAAATGAATTCGTAGAAAAACCGACTTTGCTTTAATAAATAAATCATGTAGAATAATTAAGTATTTTTCTCGACTTTCCTGGGATTCCACCATGGTATCCAGAATTCGTAACAATGGGACCGCATCGGAAGTGCCCTTTAAAAAAACAAATTAAATAAAAATTAACAAAAAATAAATACAGTTCAGATATGACGGTGTAGACAATCGGACATAGCTACGTAAAAATAACATAGAAGTCGATAGGTATAACCCTCTACTTTTTTTGAATTCGGTTAATTATCTGGTTGCTATTGGCTACTTAAGGATAGGAGCGTGTCGGTTCGGTGCGCATCGCATTGCAAAGCACATTGAGGCGGGTCATGCCGCATTGTATCGGCGGATTTCTGGAACTCAGCTCAAAATAGTAGAGCTAGAAAATATAGAGCAGACTCGATATTAAAATCGTCAAGTATGGAAAGTGGCGCCTTCAGTAGTTGGCATACGAAACTTTAGCGTTAAAAATTCAATAATGCTCCATTCACAATAATGATATCGTGAATGACTCGCGGAAATCCGCCGTAAAAAATCCGCGTCGATGCTCCCTGGCACAGTGGGCGTTGCTCCATACAAAATGTATGAAAGTGATCTAAGGGGATTATTACGCTGCTTCTTCCTGCCCCGGCCTGTTCAAATAGACGCTACCCTTTAATTGTAACTAATAAACACAAGAGGAAAAACAGTCGAAATGACATTTTCCTCTATTTTTTAGTCGATTTAGTTATTTTACGTTAACGAAAAACTAATATCCGGGACTTTAACGTGTATAGTGGTGATGGACCATCAATGTAAAATCTAAAGTGAGATTGCCGTACCCAATACCAATTTGAAATTCGATTTCACTCAGTTTTTTATTTGCAAAT
The DNA here is from genome assembly GCA_002245475.1 of Calephelis virginiensis. Lineage (NCBI taxonomy): Eukaryota > Metazoa > Arthropoda > Insecta > Lepidoptera > Riodinidae > Calephelis > Calephelis virginiensis. The sequence goes on from NJDC01000171.1 coordinate 250,601, forward strand.
TTTTTAACTACAATTAAGCGGACTATATAAAATAAAGAACCGGTTATGAATTTCAATAAATCGATTCGTAGGTCGATTTGTTTCATTGTACATAAATAAAAAAAATCATTTTTCATTTTTATTTTTTCGTAAGGTTTTTATTTTTCAATCTCTTGGATTTACTATAAAGTTATTTTTAATCTAAACCAATCAATTATCAATTTTATGAAGGTAGATGAATATGAGTTACATAAGATATGGTACCATATTCCCTTATTTGATCTTTCTTTACCTTACTTTTCTTATCTTAAGGAATTTCCTTAATATTCTTCAGGTATTTAAATGTTACATTATTTTAATATTGTTTTCATTATCATATATAACATTCAAGTACGGGTCTTCTGAATAGCAAATGTTACCGAAGATTTTGAGTTACAAGATACATGAAAATTTTATCCACTACTATACTTATACTTTAAGTATAACTAAAAAACTGCAACTTGAATCATGATAAAAGTAATATGGAACTACCTCGGAATCATGATTCCTATGATCATGATAGGTCATGGCCTATCTTCCTTAAAAAGAATCATCTAAATCGGTTTTCCATTGAGAGAGTAATTGCTTAAAAAACAAACAAAAGCATATAAAAACATACAATGTAATTATTGAAAACTTCATCCTTTTTGGAGACGGTTAAATTATAGAAAAAGTAAAAGTAAGTAAATAAGTAAATAGGTATCTTCAATCCCATATCACCGAAAAGGTAGGCAGAGGCACAACCAGGTCACCCACGATTAGCCAAAGACACTAATTCCCACAATGTGATAGGTGGCAAGCCTATCGCCAATCGGACACATGTCCAATCTCGAGCGACGTTTTTTTTTTTAGAAAATTGGAAAAACCCAGTTTTCTTTCTGTTGTCCGACCCGGGAATCAAACCCGGGACCTTGTGCAGTCAAGTCCATTAACTGAATCACTAGACCACAGAGGCGATATAGAAAATAGTTATAACCGGAAATACAAATATAGGTTTGGTCCCGTCAGTGGTCCATGTTCACTGATTGGCATCGAAGCTGAAAGGTTGAATTGAATAGTTTTTCAGATCTCAATTGAATCAATCACTCCAATTGATTTTGTTTTCTATAAAAATAATTTAGTTAGGATATGTTGAGTATTTTAGTCATTTTTATAAACTAAATTTGCAAAAAGGAGGAGGTTACATATTCGACTCCTTTTTTTGTATGTTAACCGATTTCTTCGCCATTAATGGACCAATTTAAATAATAACTTTTTTAATTAAAAAAATTCAAAGGTAGTCTCGTTGTCACCAAGAAAAATAAGAAGAAAAGAAAAGAAAAAATATTTATTTGCGGAATATGAGTGTTACAAAATTATTTAGGCGTTCCAAAATATTCTACCAACTTGTGGTGTCCAAATATTTTAATAGGTATTAATCAAATTGGTTGTTTAAATTAATTATTTACCTACTCTTTAGTAACACATTGTTTTTGTATTAATTACAAGATTATTTATTATTACAAACAATTTTTAGAATGTAAATTTATTCTATAATACAAGTCTGGATCTGATGATTGAACCTCAGGGAATTCTTCGAAAATACTCAATTTTTGTGTACTTAAAGCGTTGATTGATATCGAAGTCGGTTTTTTAAAATTATATTGCACTTAAATTATTAATTTCAGCCCTACGATTTTTTATATCTGGAATTTAAGCAATTTTGTAGATTTATTACCAATGGTTATGGCAATATTGTTTTTTGTCCTAGTCGAGGCTATTGGCTATCTGATATATTATACTACCGGCATGCTATGATGACTGGTTTGACGTTTGTATTTGGTTTTTCCAATTTTCTAATGACAAAGACATTGCTCGGGATTGGATGTCATCGCCTGGTTGGCGATGGGCCTGCCACCTATCACATTGTGGGAGAACCTACATTGTACCTTACAATTTTTTATGTATCTATATTTTATATCTAGAATTTAAGGGATTTTGTAGATTTTTTACCCAAAGCCATGTCAATATTGTATATTCACGCCCATATTCCTATGAGAGGTAGGCAGAGGCACAACCAAAGGGTGCCCCCAATACTAGCCAAAGACACTAAGTCCCACAATGTGATAGGTGGCAAGCCTATCGCCAACCGGGCACATATCCAGGTTTGACGTTTGTCTTACTTAAGTAAACATTCACGTTTTGGTTTCTGCCATAGCTGTTAGTTCTTTATTCTTAATAGTTACTAATACAATTTAATTATTTAGCTATTATATTATGTTATTACTGAGTTTGTTGTTGATGTGTTTCGGTTTGGAAGGACGCACTATTACTATAGTTGGGGTCTCCTGGTGGCGTGAATTTCTTACCACCAGGAAATCCATCTGCTTGTTTGCCTTCCAATTACATAAAAAATGTACTATTAAAAAAACATATCCAATGCCAAGTCCAATTAAAAAAAAATAAAATTCAATTTTTCAATTAAACAAATAAAGCTTGAAATTAGCAACTTTCGGAAATAAGCATAGAAGTTTTCTCGACCAACAACTTGATCCGCTTTCAGTTGTTTTTGTTATTGTAAACTATCCTTTGATCTTTGGGATTGCGAAAGTAAGCTGTTTTGTACTTTGCAAAATGAGAGCAACGTGGGCAGTTAGTTAAATGTATTTAAGGGCATAGTTGTGGTAAACTTATAAAAGGGTTTGTTACGCAAACGTATTGTTGGGAACAAACTAAGAGTAATAAAAATAACTACGTTAATAAAAACCGTCAGTTTTTATTAACGTAGTTATTTTTTAATACTTTTTAGTTTATTGCTGATGTGATTTATTGTAATAAAAACAAGCGAGAAATTTGTCTGATACCAAACTTCCTAGAAAAGGAGAAATTACTTCAGCTGTCAACGCTGTTATTACTTTGCGCTGTTATTACTTTGCAAAACTAAATGACATTTGAACTAAACTTTCCACTTTTATGGTTATATTTAGTATTTTTTTGTACGACTGCTATCGCAATCGGCCAATCTCAGAACAAATAGCATATCATAAAAAAGTGTCAAAAACAATATTTTCGCGAAACGTAAATCACTGAAGAAAAATATGCATATTTTTAAATAGTTAATTAAACGCTTGTACTGTTTTACGTGTCACTTATAACCGGTTATTTAGTTATTGCCGGTTTCGCTAGGTTAGAAGTTTTACCAAGCGCCGATTATGAAAATATCAAACATATGAAGAAAAATAGATAAACCTTAGTACTAACTATTATATATTCTGTGATTTTGATAAGGTTCACTCAATAATTCCGACCGAAAGTACCTATGACTTACTACTATGTATTACTACTAAGACTGAGTAGAATGAAACGTCCTGTTTCATTCTACTCAGTCATAGTAGGTACTTTTATGGCGCGACGCAAGGGATGTGTTAAAGGTGAGGCGTATCTCAGAGTTAGTATAAAACGGAACGTTTATTATCTACCCAAGATGGCGGTTGTGATTAGTCTGTCAACACATTTAAAATTTAACAAAATACTCCACAACCCGAATTTTGAAGATATATGTCGTCGACTCGAAATCATTATTTTTATATGTTTTATTATTCGGGTAAGTTTTAAATCGAGTCTCCCTTTGACGGAATTATTAACATAGATTAACATCGGGGCAGGTGAAAATAGGTAAAAATGCTTGTAAATTAAAAACTAATGGGCCTCTCTGAATCAATTTTTTATGGGACAAATTTTAAACCATTCCGCATCAAACAAAAAAAGAATTACGTAAATCGGTTCAGAAACCATCGAGAAATCTTTGAACATACATAAAAAAAATATACCGGCCGAACAAAGTTTTTTTTCTCGTTTTTTGAACTCTGTTAACAAGTAAGAGCACATTTTACGACGCGTTTTACACCCGCAGCTCTCACGGTTGTTTGCGGTTCCCGCGGCAGCGTTCACCCGCCCGCAAATTCGTACAAGATTGCGTACGATGATTTCAACCGCAACAGCTATGTGACCGCACAAATTAGTGGTCTCGTTAATTTTGAAATAAAAACGCAGTTCCCCAACCGCGCAGTAACCAAACTGCTCCGTGAGTTTTTAGTCTTAGCCTAAGAACTCATGGAGCGGTTTTTGCCCGCGTCCGCAGCAGTTTCGGGTCCGCATGTTCCGTGGAATGTAGATTTATAGCAAAAAGTAAAAGCACATTTCACGACGCGTTTTACACCCGCAGTGCCCGCGATTGTTTACGGTTCCCGCGGCAACGGTGGCTAGCCCGCAGAATCGTACAAGTTTGCGAGCGATCATTTTAATCGCAACGGCTATGTGACTGCATAAATTACCGGTGTCGTGAGTTTTGAAATATAACCGCTCCGCGACTTTTTAGTCTTACTGGATCACTGTACACAGTAGAAAAAAAGAACAGAACATAAAGACCATCCATATTTAAAAGTTATTTAGTAGAAAATGTATTTTAGAAAGTTGAGAAATCTGTTTTGAAGTTACTAAAATGTTAATATAGTACAAGTGGCTGCTGATAAAGTCTAATATTAATATAAATCTAAGAGCTTGGTCGAGTAACGTACGTGAAATGCTGCAATCCCTTAATGCTTGAGAGGTATAAGGTTACGTAGAATCTTTATATCACTTCATAGTAGGGAAGAATAGTGGAGCAATCTCGGGAGTAACTTGAGAGCGTCAGATTATGATATAGGAGAATACTTTGTACCCTTGGTAAACACAGCTAGCATAATATACAAAATCTCCTTGAACATAAGGTCGTATAAATTTTGTTTGGCTCGTAAATATACTCCAGCTGGTCTTATTTATAATTAAGAGCCAAGAATGGAAACCAGTTTTAGTAAAAATATTGTCAGTTTTCATACTCTTTTTTGTAGTAAACAAGTGTAAACTCAACTCAAACTCAAGTGTAGTAATCAAGTATAAACTCTATTATCAGTTTTAGTAAAGGATTCATTGCGTGACAAAAAGTGTATGTTTAAGTAATCTGACCACTTTAGCGCGACTTATATTAATGTAAGGACCATAAATTGGAAGAAAACGAAATAAATTTCGAGTGTTTGTAAATGATAGAGGTGTGTAACGGTGTCTCTCACATGTTTTAATGCGATCACGTAACTATCCAATTCTCCCGCTTGGACACCCCTACTATTATGTGTTTTACTTTAATCTTTCATGTCAAAGGTTTAATCTTATAGAGTGTTGACCTATTTTCTTAAATCTCTCGTAATCAGCGATCACGCAGGTCGATGAGTTCTCATAAAGTCTCCCTTTTTCCTCAAAAAAGTTAGTCAATTGAATTTGGTACAAACGCACAGTAAATTGTGTTACCCACTTTGAAGAGGTAAGCAATATTTTTATAATCAAGTTTAGGATGAAGACTGTGTAAGAATTTCCTTATGGTTTTATTTGCAGCTGAATTTTAAATTAAGTTTTAGATGAAAGGAAATATTAAATTTATTTGAAAAATGGCTTGCTAGGCTGTGATAAAAACGATAATTTGATCTCACTTTTTATGAACCGTTTTGAAAACTTTGTAGCGAATCATAAAAATGAAAACAAATAAATATATGATTTCAAACATTGATCTCGATTCTGTATAGATAATTTAAAGGATAGATAGAATATTAAACACAATTTTATTAAATTTATTTTATTTGAAAAATTGACAGTATTTGCTAATAAAAATTTAAGATGTCATACATGAACACTTTTTTATTCTGTGAGTATCTTCACGCCCATATCCCCGAAGAGGTAGGCAGAGGCACAACCAGGGCACCCACGACTAGCCGAAGATACTAAGACCCATAATGTGATAGGTGGCAAGCCTATCGCCAACCGGGCACATATCCTATCCCGAGCAACATTTTTTTTATTAGAAAAGTGGAAAAATCCAATTTTCTTTTTGTTGCCCGACCCGGGATTCGAACCCGGGACCTCATGCAGTCAAGTCCAACAACTGAACCGCTAGACCACAGACCGCTGTGAGTGATTGCAATAAATCAATAACTATAGCGGCCGACCGCTGCCGCGGGAACCGCAAACAACCGCAGGCGCTGCGGGTGAAAATTGCGCCGTGAAATGTGCTCTTACTTTTTGCATATAAATCTACATTCTACAGAACCTGCGAACCCGCAACTGCCGCTGGCGCGGGTAAAAACCGTTCCGTTAGCTCTTAGACAAAAGCCAAAATTTTGTATAGAAAACATATAAATCTACATTCTACAGAACCTGCGAACCCGCAACTGCCGCTGGCGCGTGTAAAAACCGTTCCGTTAGCTCTTAGACAAAAGCCAAAATTTTGTATAGAAAACATATAAATCTACATTCTACAGAACCTGCGAACCCGCAACTGCCGCTGGCGCGGGTAAAAACCGCTCCGTTAGCTCTTAGACAAAAGCCAAAATTTTGTATAGAAAACATATAAAAATACATTCTACAGAACCTGCAAACCCGCAACTGCCGCGGGCGCGGGTAAAAACCGCTCCGTTAGCTCTTAGACAAAAGCCAAAATTTTGTATAGAAAATATCATTTTAATTACTACAAGATAATTGATGTTTCTAAGTGCAGTCATAAGAGCCGAACCTAGGTTAATCTGCATCGAGCTGATAATAGGATGGAAAATTTTTATTAATAAATTTAGTCTATTAGAAAGTGCATAAAAATGGGTCTCATGTTACACGTTAATATACCTAATGTTAACTGCAAAAAAATCGGAGTTTTTAATTTGTTTTAAATAATTTAAAATATTCTTTCCAGGATTTTTCAGGCAAAATTATTATAAAACATGCTTCATTCTGTTATCAGTCGAGTTAGAACTCTTGAATACAAATTTCATGCAAATTCGAAATTTGAATCGGATTTGTCATTTTACTCTAGGTACTCCGGAACACAGTAATAACGGATGATTAACATTTAGTTACAACAAAATTCAATGAATCGGATAAAATCATCTATTGTTTATTATTAATTAAACTTTAATAACTAGTTTTGTGTCCACGAGTACCTAAAGTAACAGATCCGATTCCAATTTCCAATATTGCATTAATCAAGATTCAAAAGTAACCCTACTGATCGGTGTAATCGATGTACGTTCGGATCTTGTACTATACATACAAAAATGAATCTCCATTTCCCTTGATCATCGCATCACGCGTGAATGATTGACACTATTTAAATTTTTTTTTGCACTGTTTATCAATGTTTTTAGGAAGAGGTTCTTTTAAAAAAAATTAAGTTTAGCAGTAGAAAATTTAAGGATTCAACAATCGTAGTTACGACTAGTTATTGAATTCTTCTAAAATGTCTGTCGTGTCAGCTAGAAAAGTATCTTCACGCTTATATCCTCAAAATGATAGGCCGAGGCACAACCACGGCACCCACGACTATAAAAAGACACTTACCCCCACATTGTCATAGGTGGCAAGCCTATCGCCAACCGGGCACATATCTGATTTCAGGCAACGTTATCTTTATTATAAAATTGATAATACAAATTTTATAGTTTTTTATTTGCCGACCCGGGGATCGAAAGCGGGACCTCAAGAAAATAAGTCCAATACCGGACTGCTAGACCAGAGTTGATTAGGGTCAGCTAGTCTTTTCACAGAAAGCCAATATCTTTTTTTCTCTTTTAAAAAAGGACATTGTTCATTACCTATCACGGAAATTAATTTTCAATCGCATAGGGAAGTAACAAACCTATTACCTGTTATTAGAATAGATTGTTCAAATATTGCCATTATAGTCCTATTGATTCTGCAAGGAGTATTATATCAGTGTTCACCATTATCTTGAACTCTTACTATGGCACCTATTGCAAAGACTTAACACTATGATATTGTGTTATTGGATCTTTTAGAACCTACTTCAGGCACCATTTTAAAAAAAAATGGGTTTCTTTTTTATAATTTATGTATTCAAAATATGTAAATATACCTTTACAAACCTGAATTGTAGAGAGAGAATAAATGAAATAAATAAATTTGCTCTCGATGATAATATTTTTTTGATAACTAAATTAATAATAATAAAAGTACTTATATCTATATCTTTAAGTCCTGGCCTCAGGACAGCGATACACTTTTCCAAATTTTTACAGATGTTCCCATCTGTGATGTCTTTCGGCCACGATTGTCTCTTACTATCAGGAGAGAGCTTTCTTCAAGTAAGTCGGTGATAGATTATTTATTTGATATTTTTTTTCAGGGGTGTGGCCGTGGATGACCAGGGCTACATAGTGGTTGCTGACTCAGGAAACAACAGAATCCAGATATTCCACCCAGACGGAGCGTTCCTCAGAGCGTTTGGTTCTTGGGGCAATGGAGACGGCGAGTTCAAGGGACTTGAAGGGATCGCTGTCATGTCCAATGGAAATATCATCGTATGCGACCGCGAAAATCATCGAGTCCAAGTGTTTTAACTGTAAGTGTTTTTTTTTATATAACAGAGCACTTACAAGTTGAGTTTTTTTTGTTTTATGAACCAGATGGCTACTACGTAACTACTAATTTAATTTCAACTATTTCTAGCCAATTTAGCTGCTTATTCTTGACTGTCTATTCTGATTAAAAAACTAGGTTTAAAAAAGTAAAAAATAAAAGCATGACAGTTTTTTTAACAACATAATAGCAACTAAATATAGCTAATCAACTGTGAAACACGCTTTTGACTTTCACTTTGATATTTCATAATATTAAATATAGGCAATATTTTAGATATCAAGAGAAAATGATTAATTGGTACCATAAAAAAATATGAACTGACAGTCCTCTTCTGTTTTCTGAAATATGATTTCGTTTTCTTCTACTTCACCTTATCACTGTTACCTGCCACGATATTTACCGTCCACACTCATGATATTGATATTATTTTGATATTAATTTATTATTTAACAGCTAGTGTTGCCTGTGTTTTGAAATACGTGAAACCGACAAATACCAGGTACACATAAAGTAACCTTTGTTTTATAAACCTTGTCAGAGGTTTTATCTATTTCTTTAGATTAATTAATTTTAACAAGAAAAAGGAATACGTCCAATATATTTATACACATACCTAAACAGTTCGTTACAAGTCAGAATAATTTACTATTGACTAGCTCGCCAGCGAACTTTGTTCCACCCGTTCTGTTTATATGGAAAAACTAAAATGTTGTAGTTTCCTCACAACATTCCTTTTTTTTTAATGTTTTGACCTTCCCTGGATTTTCACAAACATCTTAAAATCACACTAAGCCAGTGCAGCAGTTTTCTAATTACAGCGAGACTAACGAACAACAATCAATTTTTAAATATCTTAATTTAAATAAATTACATGTAACGTTGTTTTTCCGCGATGGACTCTTAAACTACTTAACCCATTTCAATCAAATTTAAACACCGCGTGTAGTTTCACCTGACTATAAAAATAGTATAGCTTACATCTCAATTTATCACGAGCGAAGCCGCGGGTAACAGCTAGTAAGAAAATATATATTCAAGTAGTATAAATAAATAACTAATATTGTTACAAACTTGATTGTAGATTATAAAAAGCCCTGTAAGCTCTATAAACACTGACGAGCTTAGAAAGCAGTGCTAAAGTAAAAGCTTCTGTTCCAACGTAGCTTTACATAATAGGAGGGTTTGTACCTAATCCCTGCAGTGTGAGACCGATTTGTTGGCACTGTTTGAAACTCAATGCATTTTCCTGTTATCCAGATACTGCAAAAATGGATTTTAATTTTATTTTATAGTGCTTGGCATAATTAATATATTCATAAACTGTGTCTACATTGCGAATGATATTTAAATTATTATATAAAGACAGAATTTGTAAATTCATACTAAGTAATATAATTTCTATAAATTTTAAAGAAAGAAAAAATTTCGCCCCAGACAGGATTTGAACCTGTAACCTCTCGTCTCAAGCCGACGAATGCTCTAACCAATTGAGCTACTGAGGATTCAAGTCCCGTGGCGAAATTTTTAATTCCTTTCTAACACGTTAACGCGGGTAGTTATGTCCCATAGATACACATTTCTGAGTACCCACCAAATGAGTTCATCATTACAGATGAAATTCACATTTTAGAATGGCCATAACTTTCGTTTCTCGCAACGTATTTTTATTTTAGCACTTGCCCTGTGCTTGGGATAGATTTCTATAAATTTTAAAGAAAGAAAAAGAAAAGTAATATAATATTTTCGAAAGTCTTTGTGTGTGTTCACCGGTTAACCTGTCGTCAAATAAGAACTCAATATTTATAATGATAAAGCAAATGCTCACTAATTCGAAAAAACCGTTTAACTTTAAAGGAAATGCAATAAGAGAAGTTTGAAATAGAAACGTATAAACTCAGAATGTTTAAGAAAAGGGGGAACAGTTCGTAAATTGATGTTAAACCGTTCAAACTATTTTACCTGGGAGAGAATTTTAAATTGGTTAACCGACAACGGAAATGCGAGTGCACATACCAGTTTTTCTTATTTTCTTTCTTTAGGTTTTGGCACTCACGTTAGTATTTTGCCATTAGTGCAGTAGAAATTGGCATCAAATTTACCAAATCGGGATTCAATTATAATTTGTCATAAGTCGTCAATAAGTCATGTCAGGGTCTTGGGTAAAGCGATGACCTCATTACTCAAGCTCATATAGTGACCTCTAGTAGACCTCTGTGGTTTAGCGGTTCAGTTGTTGGACTTGACTGCGTGAGGTCCCGGGTTCGAATCCCGGGTCGGGCAACAAAAATAAAATTGGGTATTTCCAATTTTCTAATAAAAAAAAATATTGCTCGAGATAGGATATCTGCCCTGTTGGCGATAGGCTTGCCTACCTATCACATTGTGGGACTTAGTATCTTCGGTTAGTCGTGGGTGCCCTGGTCGTGCCTCTGCATACCTCTTCGGGGTTATGGGCGTGAAGATACTTTTTTTTTTCATGTAGTGAAATTTGGCGGCAACGAGGAAATACACGATACGTTAATTTCTTCATGATTACTTCATTTGTGCACTTTCACTGAAAAATGCCACCAAAAGTCAATAATTATGAAAAAACTTCGACCATCTTTTATTTCGATGGCGCCAAAATTCCATACGAGTTTTATACACTGAAGCAACACAAGGGAAGTGTTTATGCATTAATGTTACAGTTATAAGTTTATAATTTAAAAAAAAAGAAGAAATTTCACACCTGTCAGGATTTGAACCCGTACCCTTTCGTCTTAAGCCGACGAATGCTCTAACCAGTTCAGCTACTGAGGATTAGGATTCAAGTCTCTTGTCGAAATTTTTAATTCCTTCCTTTACCATCAACGCAGGTAGTTCCTTAAATTTTATAGAAATGTATGCGTATTATTTGTGAAAGTTAAAAAAATATTTAACAATCATTGGGATGTGACGATCCTATCGCTGACTTGTGATTTAGATTACTATTTCACTAGTTTAGTCAGTCAGATTTGGTAGCAAAGTTTTGGAAAGACTAGTCGGTATTGGGGAAATTTTCCATGTCACCTTATGTCAGAGTTGCCATTGTGGTACTTCGATTTGGAAGACAGCCAATGGTCATATACAAGAGGCTCAGAACATATCTTTAATTTGACAACGCACAATTAACGTTTTTTGTGTGTGTAGTGAATTTTAAATCGTCGGTTATTTACTATTAGGGAATCATGTGTATAATACATTTACAATTTTATGTGTCGTTAAGCTTAGTTACTTAATTTAAAAAAAATGTGCCAAGGTATATATTTTTTTAATTTCCTCTCATTATCACCTTAGTGGTCTAACACTCCGGCGATGCAATTAACCAGGTTCACTTCCCGGATCGGGCAACAAACAAATTAAAAAATATGTATTTTCAATTTTCTAATAATGATAGCGTTGTTTGGAATTGGATATGTGCTTGGTTGGCTATAGACTTGCCTACCACATTATGAGACTTAGGTCCTTCGGCTAGTCGTGGATGCGTCTTCGGGTATATGGGCGTCAAAATACTTTCTTTGCCTAATATAATGCTCTGCATCATCTGTAACTATCAAGTGGATCAGGGAGATGGGCTCCTATATCCTCGAGTGGCAGATTATTAGGGAGACATTATTTGCTATATAGCTATTGACTTTTGGTTTTTTAGAGACAAATTCTGGCAAGTAAGATACTCCTCTTTCAACTGCTGAAAGAGTCAATTAAATTCCTTTCCAACAGTGTGTGAAATATTCATTGGGTAACGCATTTCTTGCTCATGTATTATAATATATGAATATGTAATAGCTGCAACTACTAAATAATAAAATAATCCATTTTGCCACTGGATATGTGCTGCGCTTTTGGTGGAAGCAGTTCACTCCCCCATCCTTTTTGTGCACTTGACAACATCCAGTGGACAAGGCATCTCGTGCTTTTTACTGTCTTTTATCCTCTTCTATGATACTTGTTGCATTGGATGGTAGGCAGAACTGAGAATATTTACTAACTTTGCATCCATCCAACAAAAAAACTTACATTTTTGTTTACTCACCGCTTGCAGTAGAAGTACTAGGTATACAGTGCAATATTTACAATACAGAACAGGTTTAGCGGTTCAGGTGTTGGACTTGACTGCACAAGGTCCCGGGTTCGAATCCCGGGTCGGGCAACAAAAAAATTAAAAATTGCGTATTTTCAATTTTCTAATAATGATAGCGTTGTTTGGGATTGGATATGTGCCTGGTTGGCTATAGAATTGCCACCTACCACATTATGAGACTTAGGGACTAGGGCTAGTCGTGGATGCGTCTTCGGGTATATGGGCGTCAATATATTTTCTTTGCCTAATGTCATCGATTTGTGATAAAATTGAGTCCAGAATTAAAGTTAGTAACGGTCAATTAAGTTAATAATTAACAACACCAGACAAAGAATTTTCGCGTCCATATCCCCGAAGCAATAGGCAGAGATGCAATCAAGGCACCAACGATCAGCCGAAAGTTCCACAATGTGATAGGTGGTAAACCTGTCGCTAACCGGAGACTTACCTAAAACCAGGCAATCTTGTCTTTATTTAAAACTTGCTATTGCCTACGGTGTTCTAAGTAAATACGTTTGTTATAATATAAGTAACGAGCTGTTACCTGCCTCTTCGTTCACATAATGAAGTGACTTTTAGTGCTTAAAGATGGATACGAAAGATTTTCCCACAACAGAAGATATGTAACATATAAATTACAAGCTGTTACCCGCGGCGTTGCCCGTTTGTTTAACGGTCCCACAAGAACATTTTTTCAGACTAAAAACCGTTATATATGTTTATCCAATTTACCCTCCATGTGTGTGTCAAATTTCACGAAAATCAGCAGTTTTTGTGTGAAAAAAGTAACAAACAAACATACAAACTTTTGCATTTGTAATATGAATGTATAATGAAGCTACCCAACATGGAATCAAACCATGGAAATCGTGAAGGAAAAGCCAACACAGCACCTTTATACTACAGGTATCCTATTAATATTATAAATTCGAAGGTTTGTTTGTTACATCCTTACGCAAAAATTGATAGACCGATTTTCATGAAATTTCACGCATGCTTAAAGGGTAACTTAGATTAACACATAGTATAGCTTTTATCCCGAAAAACTGTTGCTATGGAACCGTTAATCACGCGGGAAACAATAGCTAGTTATTTCATAATACCATAGAATAATTATTAAGATCATTGTTTTTGTTTCAGGTCTCACGAACCCAGCTGTTTTGTTTCTCGAATCCTCGTTCACTAGCCCACCATGAACTCTTCCAGGTCTTCTCTTTCCTCTATTTCATCTGTTTTTTGTTGATCACAATATCATAATATATCTTCATTGTAAATAAGTAAATGCATATTACGATCGTTAATAATATGTACTTTTGCAGAGAGTTTGAACAAAGAAACGATACCTAGTACTAACAAGTAAGAAAAAGAATTAATTAAATAAAGCGTTTTTATGTAATTTATTTAAATTTGAAAAAATACTGATTTAAATTGAATAATGTTTTACTTCCAGCAGCTGTAAAAATAATTCTAAAGATTGTCTTAATAAAAAAAAGGAAAAATACGGTCGTAAAAAGTTTTAAACCTTTATCCAACAAGACTATAAAACATGACGTGTTATAAATAAATTTCTAGTCTTTACTGTTATCTGTACTTTACTGTAAAAATATTTAATATCAAATAATTTTATTCTACTTAATATGCTGATAAATTTCACAATTAATAAATAACTAATATCAACAAAAACTAAGTTTTTTTTAATTACTAAATAATGTTCTATCATAAAACGCTAAAACTTTTTTTTTTAATTTTTTTGTAAAAAGTTTTAAACCCTTATCCGACAAGACTTTAAAACATGACGTGTTATAAATAAATTTCTTGTCTTTACTGTTATCTGTACTTTACTGTAAAAATATTTAATATCAAATATTTTTGTTCTATTTAATATGCTGATGAATTTAACAATTAATTAATAACTAATATCAACAGAACCTAAGTTTTTTTTAAATTACTAAATATTGTGCTATCATGAAACGCTAAAACAGGAATAAAATAATTTAAAAGGTTGTCAAAATATGACAGTAACTTAAGTATTAATTTAAAAATATTTTATTTGTAGAAAACAGCTGAAGTAATAGCTGACTAATTAAAAACGAATTGTAAACATGCGAAGTTTATCTGTAATGATCGTGTTTGACTTTTCATTTCAAAAAAGATTATTAGTTTATTCTGTGTGTAAGTCATAAAAAACGAAATTTTTGATCCCATTTTGAAACGAGTTACTTAAAATCGATAAAAAAAGTTTACTATTAAAAAAATAATGTTTATCTTTTTATTATTGACTTAAAATAAAATAATGTTTTAAGTGCAAATGTGTATAATGTTCTGACTTATATTGCTTGTTAATAAGTTTTTTTTCCACTTTCTTGAAAAAAAAACCTTTTTTTTTTTTCCGATCTGCTAATTCTGTCGAAACTAAAGGAAACGCTGCATCTTAAGCATTTAAACATATAATATTTTATTTATTTTGACGTGTTACGTCTTATATATCTAGATTACATAACACTTTCTATATTAATAAATTTAAGAGTTACGATTATTGTAATCATTTTCTAGTCATGTAGATATTGAAATACCAAAGATTGCCAAATTAAAAAATTATATATAGTTAAATTAATAAAAGTAATAATGTGTCCATGAACTTTTTCAACATTTCAAATTTAAAAATAAATCGTTTCTATTACATTAGTCTCTGCTTTAGCAGACATCATAATGTAATTTGATTGCAAAATTTTAAAATGCATAAGTTAAAATAAATAAATTTTCCTTGTAAAAATGTTTTATATAAATGCGGTTAATTTACATTATTGCATAACACCATCATAAAATTAAGCTAATTTTAATACTTTTATTATTGTACATTGTAAAATGTATAAGTAATGAAAATGAATAAGAGATTGAAAGTAATCATTTATTTACCTTTTAATATGAAAATTATTTCTTCTAAATACTTCGAAGTTTGTGAACACATTATTGTATAATACTAATGATATATTTATTATAAACTGATATGTAAAATCAAAATCAAATGTAGTTTTAAGAAGCTTATGTTATGGGATGAAATTTTATAAACTTTTGAAGTTCAAATAAAAGTGATTTGTTATTGAAAAATTGTTTTATTTAAACTCTACCAGTATCTAAACTTTAGACGTAATTTTAAGTTATCAAATGACAAACAAGCTGATGGTAAGAGATTAATGCGTCTATACACAGAATAGATATTACTAGAGAATCCTTTTGTCGTGGTCGGGATCTTAGACCAAGTTTACAGGTCAACCATCCCTGAGCATGAACGAAGATAGTGGCAAATACTATCGTGAGGGCAGCAGGAATAAGTGAGTGATAATATCAACGTACGGTAAGGTAGTAAATGTGGAAACGTTGGTTCTGAAACGAAAACATGACAATGGTATTACTATTCTATTAATATTATAAATGCGAGAGTTTGCGAGAATGGATAAATATTTGTTGTTTGCGTCTCTTTCACGCAAAACTACTAAACATGTTCAGATGAAACTTTACAGCAATATAGTTTATACATTAAAATAAATAGGCACGCAGGTAAAACCGCGAGTGCAAGATAACTAAATAATTTTAACGCAGTAAAACTTCAAAAAAACTGACTTGTATTTCAGCGAGTAAATTAACAAAGAACACAGTAAAATCGTATTTTCTTTGAATTCCATAAGATACTATTAGCAGATTATAACAGATTCCAGACTGGGACCTCATCAGAAATGCGCTCTTACTAATAAAAAAATAAAATCGATCACCTCAGTGGTCTAGCGGTCCGGCGTCGGACTTGAATTCTTGAGGTCCCGGGTTCGATCCCCGGGTCGGGCTTCAGAAAAATTAGAAAACGTATATTTTCAATTTTCTAATAAAGATAACGTTGGCTGGGATTGGATATGTGCCCAGTTGGCGATAGGTTTGCCACACTGTGGGACTTAGTGTCTTCGGCTAGTCGTGGGTGACCTGGTTGTGCGTCTGCCTATCCCTTCGGAGATATGGACGTGCAGATACTTTTTTTTAAATCGGTTCATGACGAATAACGAATCGATAAACATACTTAAAAATTTAAAGGAGTCGAACATATAATCTCCTCCTTTTTTCGAAAGATTTGTACTAAAACAAGCATAATATTCATATTTTTAAGCTTAATATTATATAATAATATTAAATGATATCAATTCAAATATCTTAACAATATGAGACCATTAACAATTTAGGAAGTGTCGGAACATGGACGTCAAACAATAATTTACAGCGCAGTAATTGTCCTACTAATTTCAATTCCCAAACTCCTTGTAACCGGCTCAGTGTTATTGAAATGGAGCTATTACGTAGATTGCTTCGTGAATATGAATGTTAATGTTATTAAGTATTCATATTTACCAAGGCTTTATTCGAGTCTTTCACACTTATGGGGTAACTGATGTAAATACCCCAATTCAATAGATACTAGATGTTAATTATTTTGGTATTATTGATGAATCTTTTTTTTAATATTACATGTTTCGAAAGGCCTTTCAACTATCACATAAGTAGATTTTGTCTCTTGTATTTATGCGATTACACGGAATAGCAAAATACAAAGTTTTGGATGATATATGTCTCGGTTGCGGCGAGTCATCTATCCCAAACGTAGTTAATATGTTTTAGACAACTATCCCCTACGTGGGGTAGATGTACAAAATTGTAATGAAAGACTATAAAATTTACTAATACTTTCTAAATATTACCTAATTGCTATAAAAAGAATTATTAACTTATAATAGAACTATTGAGGGTCCTTGAGTTGTATTCTCGTCTTTTTTTTACTTCAAATTACCTGAAACTTTATTGCAAAAACTTTTAGAAACATACACGTGGCCACAAAGAAACGAATCTGAATTTAGGACCAGACCGTCAACAAGCTCGTCTAATGGTAATAGAAAGCCATAGATGGAATAAAAAACCATAGATGGAATAAAAGTGCGTCGTTGTCCTGTGTACTGGTGTTAGAAATGATGTACAAGTCCTTCGGCAACGTCCGGTCTTTCACGGACCAGTGAAAAGTTGCATTAAAAGTACAAATTTCCCAAAAAGTTTTCCAGCGAGCATAAGCTGAAGTTATAAATGAAAAATTGTAACTAAACCCTTCTAAATAACAAAATTAAATTGTTGAAACCTTATGACATTTAGCCAATTTAATTTACAAGTACCAATTTGTCAAAACTCCGCCATTTGCCGGTCGACAATAGTATGATAATGAAATAAAAAGCGACGATTTATCATTTTAAGTGAGCTCCCATTACAGGCAAGATCTTTCATGTCAACCGTACCAAGTATCGAGTTTAAACGAATTAATTAGTAAGGGTTGACTTTAAAGGTATTTTATTGCTTTTAAACATTATATATTTTGTAGTACAAAGCTATTTTTTTTGAAACTATCGGTTTCTTAAAAAACAATAATTTGTATGATTGCATGGAATGGCAACATGCAATCAAAGTTTTTGGAGGCCAGATATTTTTTTTAATAGAAGAGGAGGCAAACCTGTGGGTGTGGGTCACCTGATGGAAAGTGATCACCTCCGCCCACGAACATCCGCAACACCAGGAGTATCACAGATGCGTTGCCGACCTTTAAGGAATGAGTACGTTCTTTTCTTGAAGGTTCCTAAGTCATAATCGTTTAGGAATACCGCCCTCGGTAACTGATTCCACAAAGGTGTTTTACGGGGTAAAAAATGTCTTCGGAATCGCACAGTTGTAGACCGCCACGCATCGAGATGATGGGCATGGTACCTTAAGCTCTGACGCGATGTCCGAAGGTGGAAATCAGCGGCTGGAATCAAACTAAACAACTCCTCAGAGCATTCCCCATGATAAATGCGGTAGAGAACACTGAGTGACCCAACGTCTCTACGCAACGTTAAAGAATCAAGCCGATTGGTAATTGTTGGTAAATGTTCTATCCCAGTCGTAATATTTAGGCAATTATCCCCTATTTAGGATAGATGTCTTAAAAATGTAAGAAGACCACGAGACTTGCTATTTCTCCGGCACTATTAAAGGAAATATTTTTTTTTTAATTTTCACAAATTTAGTAGAAAAAGAACTCAAAATGTGCCAGTGAATGTCATTTTTGTTTTTTCGTTCTTGGAGATTTATAAAGAAATTATAGCAAAAAATTTTAATAAGTACGGTGTAGAAGTATTTTCATTAAAACCAAGTTACGTACAAACGCAAATATATAACATATAACTACATAGTATAAAACAAAGCCGCTTCCTCTGTTCCTATGTCCCATTGTATGCTTAAACCTTTAAAACTACGCAACGGATTTTGATGCAGTTTTTTTTAATAGGTAAAGTGATTGAAGAGGAAGGTTTATGTGTATATTTCATAACCGTACGAAGCGGGGGCGGTCCGCTAGTAATTGATATTTCTAGAAGTAGGAATTGAATAACACTGTCTTTCTGAAATGGCAGACAGTGTTACTTTAGAAGCTGTAATAAAGGTATAATTCGTCTTTTTTCAGGTACTTTAAAAGCCTTTTTTTTTTGTTATTTAATTGTGTGCGTTCGTTACATGATCAGCCGTTATCGTAAAGATTTTGTTAATATTTTTTTTATTTCGTCACCACGTTATTATCATATCATATAAATTTTATTATGATCCGACTATAAGAATCACGATGAAGATCAGAAGCGCAAGAGGGATCTTCCTAGGAGCCATTACCAGACTTTCGAAAAAAAGTTATCAATTCACAACGTGGCTTGGTATTGAAAATAAGTTCGTTTTTAGGAGCCGTTGGTGGGGTGCATAAAATTTAAGCATTAAAGTATAATAAAAAAAACATAAGTCGGATGTTAATAATTTTTATATTAGAACATCTCGAAATCATTAAGGTATTCGATAAGATAATTGTAGTATGACATAGTTACGAAATTGGAATCTACTTTTGTTTCTTATAGGCTTAATTATATTATTGTATAACATTAAAATACAAACAGTTTTCCATATTCTCGACTTTGATCGGATTAATAAATGCCTCATCCTGTTGCCCACAAGACAAGAGAAATTTGTTACCCTCTACCTATGCCTTCTTGATAGCGTATTGTAAGGTTGATGTATATTTCTGTCTGTTGTAAGTTGTGTGGCCCATGATCGTTGTATATTTTATGAGGCTGGCAATTGCTGTATTGTGTGTGTAATTGAATTTTGTGCACTTGACAGGTGTGTATTTTGTGAAATAGGCGGTTGCTCTGTATCTTGTGTAAGTGTTGGAAATTGATTGTTCGGTGTGAATTGGCTTTTCTGTGGATTTGTGTATTCGGTAGAAGTCGTGTGTTTTGTGTGATTAGCACGTTTTATGTATTTTGTGTGGATAAGTTTCAATATTTTGTGCGTTTGTCGGTTGATGCGTTATTTGTTTCTACTGCCTCCGCCCCAAAAAAAAAATATCTCCTAAAACTTTCGAAAGTATTGTCGATGCATGAATTAATGCTAGCTTTTGCATTATGGATATGTTTATATTGCTGTTTAAGGTGTCACTGTACCTTTTCAACCTTCTATCTACTCTACCAGTTGTACTTATAACAATTGGAGTTATAGACGTTTTAGTTTTCCGAAGCTGTATGATTTCGTGTTTTAAAAGAACATATATTATTATATTATGTCCTAGTAGCCCGCTCCAGCTTTGGACGGGTATAAAACATACATAAAAACCTTTCCTTTTCAATCATTTTATCTATTAAAAAAACCGCATCAAAATCCGTTGCGTAGTTTTAAATTTAAGAATACAAAGGGACATAGGGTCATACGGATAGAGGAAGCGACTTTGTTTTATACTAGGTAGTGATTATATGACTATATATAATACATTACGAAACCTAAATGTGCCACCTTCTTCATTCGGCTACAAACTTTCAATTACAAAACTTCCAAACTCTCAATTCTTATTTATACAGAATAAAAATTGGTAAATAAAAAGTAAGAACCTCACCTTTATAAAAATAAAGAGGCTTTTAAATCTTCTCAACAAATCTCGAGTCCGTATTGAAAATTCTTGGCGTATTCAAAAAAGGTACTCAGGCGATCACATTGAATACAAAATAAAGTACAACGGCAAACTTACCGCTTTGCACTTCGTCTTTGAGATTGGGCTTTCGTTTCACCCAAGTAATAAAATTGGTGATTTTAGTATCGTTTTACTTGGTAAGAAGGAGGGTTATATTTTTGGTTTTATTGTCTTCATTTCGGCACTTATATTCAGTTAGGCGGATATCCCTGCATCGTACGCAGCTCTGATGTGCGGCGATTCAGAGTTAAACTTTGTACGAAAAATCTGTGGTTTTACGGTCCAGGTACTTCACTTAACTTCATGAGGTTCCGGTTCAGTTTCCGGTTCAATTTCCGGATCAGGAAACAAAAAGAAAATGTGGTTTTTCCAATTTTCTAATAAAAAAATGTTGTTCGGGATTGGAGGTGTATATATACCCGGTTGGCGATAAGCTTGCCACCTATCACATTTTGGGGCTTAGTGTCTTTGGCTCGTCGTGCGTGCCCTGATGGTGCCTCTGCCTACTCCTTCAGGGATATGGGCGTAAAGATAAAACTATTTGATTCGTATACAAAAACACACGGTGGAACACACTACCACCGCTTCTCCGAACGGCGATATTTCGAGTTTAAAAACTAAAATCCATATCGCTGCACCCCGGAGCAGCAGCGGCAGGGTGACATTCGCGTCAGTAACAACCAAATAAGTTAGTTAATATAGATTCTATACGGCTGTAAGTGGTTAAAAAAATTGGTTTGCATCCGCCTGGCCTTTTTATACAATGTTAGCAAATGTATCTCCTAATGGTAAGAAATTAAAGTCACCTAGAGACACTTAAGGTGGTAATGGTGCGTTGCCGACCTGAGGCCGGGATTAGACCTCGAGCAAAAGTAAGTTTGCCGGCTACCTTACCCTTCAAACCGGAATACGTCAACGACAAGCATTGACGTTATAATGACTCTGACATGACCGGTTCGGAGCGTAGGGTTGTGCTATACTTTCAGAATAGGCCGCAAATCCCGGCCTCAGAACAGCAACGCACCTGTAAAGGTCACGGTTATCTCTTGCCATCAGGAGAGCTGTGTGCTAGATTGCTGATCTATCACATAAAAAAGTGTTATAATTACAAAAGTGTGTGTGTATGACTGCATATTTGTTGCTTTAATTAGATTGTAAAGCTTCTCAAAGCTTATAAAAGCTTATAGATTAACTGGCACATTGTAAGGTTCCTTAGGGAAATCAATTCTTGTCATAAATTTAATCAAGCAGGACGCGATATGAATAGGTTTCTTACCGGAAGTGGTTTATGTTAAGATGATTCTTGAAAAGAGTTAAGTTTTCTTAAACCTTTTTTCCCCGTGTTGGTCCGGGCCCCTTTGCAGAATAGACTATCTGCCTTCCTGCCAGGCAGCTCTTAAATTGCGGGCAAAGCCGCGGTCAACAACTAGTTTCATATATTTCACAAGACAAGTTTCTTTTAATCTATTGTTTTTCACGAGATGGTCTATTCCACCCAGAAGACCAGGATGAACAGAAAAACTATGATTTCATCAATAGCAAGAGATGAGGTCACATTTGAATGCGAAGAAGAGAGGTCAATTTGATATATTCCAGAGGCACTTGAAGCCTATTAAAGTTTAGAGCTTACTGACACATTATCGATACTACGGAGGTTCCCGTGGGAAATCAATTTCTCGGCACAAGTTCAATCAGCCGGGAAGAAAGATGAAAGGGTAACGTTAACAGCTGTTCTATTTTTTCTTGTAAAATGTTTAGTTTTTAAAGGTTATTAGATATTTCTGCTTAAATGCCTCTTGCCGCTATAGTGTAGCGGTCCAGTGTTTGACTTGACTTATTGAGGTCCCGGGTCGAGCATCATGAGATCCCGGGTTCGATCCCCGGGTCGGGCAACAAAAAAATTAAAAAATGTATATTTTCAATTTTATAATAAAATTAACGTCGCCCGGAATTGGATAGGTATGTGCCCGGCTGGCGATGTGCTTGCCACCTATCACATTGTGGGACTTAGTGTCTTCCGCTAGTTGTGGGTGCCCTGGTTGTGCCTATGCCTACCACTTCATGGATATGGGCGTCGAAATACTTTGTTTTTTTATCATGTTATAATTATCTACGTCCCTATCTATACCTATAACAATTCGGTATTTGGATATTGATATTTTTTTTCTGGGATTAAATTAATTTCAGGCGTGGGTTACCTAGTTGTGCCTCTGCCTACCGATGCGGGGACATGAGAGTGAAGATACTTACATATATCTGCCCGACTATTATGCTGTGGAATAGGAAGAGAATTCCGAATGTCAAATGTCACAATTCATACAGGCCGGAGGACGCTTACTCCACATTAATTACTCCTTTTAAACAAACACAGCCGCTTCGAAGTCTAGATATTTCTAAGCAAATAAAATTGTTAATATATAAGTAACAAGCTGATGTCTGCATCTTTGTCCACATAATGAAGTGACTTTTAGTACTTAGAGATAGATACGAAAGATTTTCCCACATGAAAAGGTATCTAACATATTAATTACTAGCTGCTGGCCGCGTGGGTAATGGTCCCACAAAACCTTTATTGGGATAAAAACTATCCTATGTGTTAACTCAAGTTACCCTCTATATGTGTGTCAAATTTTATGAAAATCGGTTTACCAGTTTTTGCTTGAAGGAGTAACAAACATACAAACTTTCGCATTTTTAATTTTAATGGGATTATTACTTCATAGCATTTGGA
Organism: Calephelis virginiensis; assembly: GCA_002245475.1. NCBI lineage: Eukaryota > Metazoa > Arthropoda > Insecta > Lepidoptera > Riodinidae > Calephelis > Calephelis virginiensis. The sequence continues at coordinate 273,947 of NJDC01000171.1, forward strand.
AAATCGTTTAGTAGTGAACAGTTAGTTAGTAGTAGTTTGAATAACGCTCGTTTTGGTTTTTACATTTGGTCTACAATACATAACATTGTTTTTAAAAACATTTCATGTAGGTACAGATTTACTTTTGTTATTAATGTATTATTCTTGTATATAAAATCAATTAATTGCTGTCCATTAGTATCGCTAAAACTTGAGAAACTGGACCTAAAAGCTGGACCGATTTGACTAATTTTTGTTTTACACAATTTTTGCAAGTTCATGGAAGGTTTAAAAGAAGAAACTGGGAAAAACGACATTTAAGTGTTTCCATACAAATAGAATGGGTGGAACTAAGTTCACCGGAACAGTTACTATGTAATAAATATTTAACTATATAAAATCTATTCAAATATTTTTGGCAAAACAAATTAAAATTGACCTGAAAGTAATCAAATTGTATGCTTATGTTGGTGTAAGTCAACATTTCTAATACATAGAAATACTTAAATAGTGTCCCTGTGTTGGTCCGGGCTCATTTGCAGAAAGGACCATCTGCCTTTTCTGCCAGACAGCTTGTAAAAGGCAAGCATAGGCCTACCGTCACTAACACCGTGATATCTGACTAGGTGTTAGAGTTTCCCAGCGACTCACCCGGATTGATACCACCGCCTTACCTATTCCTGCCGCCATGACATCTTGACGTGTTCCGGTTCTGAGGGTAAGGTAGCCGGTAATCTTACTTTTGCTCGAGGTCTAACATCCCGGCCTCAGGTTGGCAACGAACCATTACCATCTTTGGTGTATCTAGGCGGCGAGAATTTCTTATCATCAGGAAATTCGTCTGTGTGTTTGCCTTTCAATATCATAAAAAAAAGATATCCGAATAAATGCAGACAGAAAACGAACCCGAGCCTCGTTGGTCGGTGGAGTGACCCGTGTACGCTAGCCCTTCCACCAACTAGGCGGGGGAAGTTATTATCTCGCTAATACTCACCTACTTCAGTAGTTTACACAAAAAATAACTAAGCCAAATCAACAGAACCAATTCACTGAGTTATTTCACTACCCGAATTTGCGCGTTATCATACAATTACGTATGTATGTATGTATTTACCCGGAGAGGCCAAGGTTCACATTCCACGATCAGATCACTCGGATATTATCCGAGGGTGGTGTCAAGATTCTCGGAAACCGGCGTGTTTGTATCAAAATAGTAATGAATGTGAAGGAAGCCAGACAGGTTTTTAAAGATCGTAAAGTTTGGCACTCGATACTTTCTCCCTACCACGTAAGGAACTTGGCGTGAGGATATGTATGTATACATTCGTTTACTTTAAAGATCGTTCTCAGCTGCATTGCCTTGATTAGTTTTTTATATCTATAAGATCCTTACAAAATATGTGTAAATAGCCTAGTGCGGGTTTTTCCAATCTATAATATAAAAATGACTCGCTAATGTGTTGGTAAGCCCATAACTTCTGAACGACTGGACCGATTTGGCTTATACTTTTTATTATGTCAGTTATGGTCAAGAGAAGGTTTTTATGGAAAGGAATGCCGGGAAAATGGGAAAAAAATTACTTTATTCTTTCTAACAGTTGGAACGATGTTCGCCGGGTCAGCTAGTTTTCTAATTAAAAAAACGTTGCTCGGGACTGGATATGTGCCTGGTTGGTGATAGCCTTGCCATCTTTCATATTGTGGGACTTAGTGTCTTCGGCTAGTCGTGGGTGCCTTGGTTGTGCCTCTGCCTACATCTTCGGGGATATGGGCGTGAAGATACTACAATTACTTACATTAGAGCAAGAAGCTTATAGATCTTGTATTAGATATTTCACATGGATTGTATAGGTATGTTATTTGTTTCAATTGACTCGTATACACTATTTATTTCTATTGAATTATATAAGTATCGTATTCTTTTTTTTCCCCAGTCTTTTTAAAAAATATACTTGATACTGAAATAAGTAAAATAAACGCCTGAACCTGGAAGAGGGTCAAGAAGCAATAAAAAAATTGTTTAATGTCTGTGTCGGTTTGTGTTTAAACGTTATATTCAAAATCGGGTGATTCCACAACCAGTATTTCTGATAAATCAACTGAAACGTTATATATAGTGAAAGTATTAAGCATCCCTACCTTCACGTATTACCAGTATACTACAATTTTAACAAGTATTACATTATCACAAGGGTTGGTGAGATTCTGTAATAAGAGTATCGGGTATCACGCAACTTAAACCAACGGAAGCCTAAGGTAAATACTTAGAGTGCCTCGGTATAGCACAAGAGCTGCTGATATATTTTCAGCTCCAAATATTATTATTTTTTTATGATATTGGAAGGCAAACAAGCAGACGGATTTCCTAATGTTAAGAAATTCACGCCGCCTAGAGACACCAAAGGTGGTAATGGTGCGTTGCCAATCTGAGGCCGGGATGTTAGGCCTCGAGCAAAAGTTAGTTACCGGCTACCTTTTCTTTGATTTAAAAATATTAATTAACCCTAACGTTAAGGTTGAGGAGATTAACTTCTGCATGTTTGTTTTGCGAGCATTCGATAAATAACTAATGGACTTTGATAAATCGTGATTTAGAGGCGGTTCACTTAATATGTTCAAGCTCTTACAAATGATTTTCGAGATATACTTGGAAATTAGTTTTTTTGTTATTTTTGCAGCTTAAGTGCACCTAAATTATTTTACCTAATGTTTGTCAACTTACTCTAATAGCGGAGTTTGAATTGTTTATATACAAACGTGATTCTAAAACAATTAAGGGTAGTAAACCTGTGAAACCCAACTCCAATTATTTTATAAGGTACCAGTTTGCGATTTTATTATTCTGTTTTGAAATTGTTCCATGTAAAATTAATTTACATCCTATTTAAAGTTTGGAGTCATACTTAATAATTTATAAATTTTGTCTTATGTTGACGAGGAAAATAATTGTTAACTATAATCATAATAAAATAAAAAAAGAAACCACATTAAAATTTCGACCAACCTTTTAAAATAATAATAATCAAAATCGGTTTGTTATTGCTGATTTATAGTGTAACAAACACAAAAAAAACATGCAATAGCATTGAGAACCTCCTTGTTTTAGAAGTCTGTTCCTAATTTGTAAATTAAGATAGCTTCATTAAGTTTTGCTGTTAATTGGATTAAGATAATTACAATACATTTATACATCCATAGTTAGTTAGTGGTTTAAAATCCATGTAAACGACTGAAATTTCGAATTTTTCATTAATGATGATATGTTTTTTTAACTTGAACTATTATTTTATTTATAAATTAAAACCCTAATAATTAATACTATTGAGTTGTTTGGACATTGGTGACTATAAATGTATAGACACCTTTATACATATTATATAATTTGAGGAAGCGGGATTTTTGTCCTTTTTTACATCACTTTGGACCAGTGTTCTACTACAGTACTTATGCTTCAGGCAGTCTATAGGTTGCAAAAGTGACATAATATACTTTTTGACCCAGATATTTAAACATGTTCAAGGAAATAGTGAAAGAGCTAAATAGCTACAATACGCAGCTGTAGTTGAAAACAAAATATATTTATTAAAATTACTAAGTCCGTTGAAAATAAGACTAGAAAAACGTCGTCATCTCTTCTAGTATGATGAATAGTTTCCTGTGCGTATGATATATTATGTTAGTATTTGAATATTCTCTCCAGCTTACGTATATGGGGTTTTATGTTGCTGTAGATTGTACATATACTGTTATCTTATGTGCAAAAGTGTGTTTTATTCAAGAAGTAATCTATTTTTATGCTAAAACTCATTGAATCCGGTGCAGCTTGACGTGAAAGTGTCACAATCACAATCAAACATTTACTTTTATGCCCAGTTTCTATTGTCAACGAAACGTAATACTTAAGTTCAAGTTCGTAGTTTACTCAAAACTAACGGAGGATTACTCATTTTTCCAAAAAAATATCAAGGACGACGGTCGAAAACGAGCCACCGTTGTTAGTAATCTTAATTATAGTACAAAATACTACCATCCCTAATCAAAACGACTTCTTTCTTGAGTATGGAGCTTGAGTGCTCTGGAACATTTTATCGTGGTGAGTAATTAACTTACATAGGTACCTGATCTTTTCAGTTTCTGGTCCATTAGGTAGGATAGCCAGTGGTACAATAGGCCTAGCATCCTGGCCCAAGGATAGCGACGCACCTAACATATCTATGGTGTATGTTTGCCACTATCAGGAGAGTTGCATGCTTATTCTCTTATCTAAATATAAATACGTGATTCCAAAATTTTGGACCCCTTTTTACGAAAATTGCGCGAGCGGAGGAGTATAAAATTTGGCACACTTATAGTTTATGTGTAGGAGAAGTGTAAAACGCTAATTTTTTTTTCAATGATAATGCTTATAAAGTACATTAAATCAAAAAATAAAAGATTAACCACACTACCATGCATTTGACACACACAAACAAATATATTGATGATAACGATAACAGATCACAGATGGCGCACTAAAAAGTTTGGAAACAAAGTAGTTGGTCTTGAGAAATGAAGATGGCGTTCTTATCAAGAAGATATTAAAATATATTATGGTCGAGTTTCGACCAATGGGCGACCACTAGTGTCCATTAAAAAGGTCTTCAACAACAAGCCGAAATTACTTTATTCCTAAAATTTGAAAACTGACAAACCTATAGTAAGCCGTATTTATCCAATGCTAGGCAACGCTGTTTTTTTGCTCGGCTGCGTGATGCAAAGAAAGGTGTGATGTGTTTATGTATGTATGCTTGTTTCTTAAGAGCAGTGTAAAATTTTAATGGGTCCCGAATGTAATTCTTCTATTTTGCGAAAAAGTTATGATTTTTTTATGTGTATAGGTACTTATTTAAAATTATTTCTATAATGCAGTTAACCAGCGTTAATTTTAACAACTTACAAACTATTGAACTCTTTTTATTCATTTTATTTTTTGTTTTTTGTTTAGGTGTATTTATTCATAGCCTGACTGTTTATTTTTTTGTCTTTTTCTATATAAATCTCTATTTCCTTTGTTCATCGCATGACGCATTAAAGGATGGACCAATTTTGCTCCTTTTTTTAGTTATGTTAGTTATCGTCAGGAAAAAGATCGTATGAAGAAAAAATCTGGGAAGATTTTCGAAAAAATAGGAAAACGATATCTTATTTTTTGCATACATACGGTCATCTTTCAATGTCAAGCAATACGATGTCCGCCAGGTAGGCTAGTAATTAACACTTTTTACAAAAATAAAAAATCGCGTTTTAATCTGCCTGACATGGAAATCGAACTCGTGAACTCACCGCCAACACTATACGACTAGACCAAAGAGTTTAGAGAATTTCTAGATTTAAAGCAAAGTATGTTACTAATGGTAAATTAAAATGTTAGTTATGTGAAGAAAGTATTATAAGCTACTAAACTTTTAAACTATCTTAGATCTAGAGCTTTTACGGGTTAATGTAATTAACTAAAGTTAAATTAAAAAATAATGCACCAAGAGTAACGGTCGAATAACTTTGTTCATTTTTGTGTAATTTTCCCAAGTAAATGGGAAAGTTTAGTTAGTTTATTTTCCTCACATTGGTTCGAGTTCCCTCTACAACAGACCATTTGCACCTCTACCTGACAACTCTTTGGAGATAAACATAGGTTAATTACCAACTAAGCCGCTGGTGGTAGAGTCCTGTGCAGTTGCTACCCCGGATAGTCATCCAACGTCTTCCTATTCCTGTTACCATAGTGACAGTATCATGTTCCGTTCAGGAAGGTAAAAAAAGAAAGAAAACGTTAATTGACAGGCTAAAACTTACCATACATCATTAACATAAAAAAACAACCAGAAATCTAACCTAACCTTAAACATAAACGACTTAAACAAAGGACGAAAAAAGTGATATTAAGATGTAAAAGCTGAGTGTGCTAAAATGAGTCCGCCAATAAAAAGCTCAGTATTTGTTGATGCCTAATCTACCTAACATCATTTCTCCGTAGAACTTTCTAACACCTCGTCCAGATTACTGTCGCACCTGTAACATCAATGATGTCTATATACCGTGGTCTTCTCTTGTCTTCAGGAGAGACGTCTGCTTATTTTTCAACTTAAATACCTAACAAAAAATTTTTTCGGATGTCTAAAAAGGTTTTTTTTACTTTACCTAAAATATTTTTCCTAATTAATGAACAAATGGTATTTAAAAAAGATATTGATTACAATAAGTAAAATAATGTTGTTTACTTTTGTATTAACAAAATTAAACAACAAACAAAACAAAACAAGGAAAAAATGACATTTATAAATAAATACATATATTTATAAATGACATTTTTTTCCTAAGCTTTGTATTAACAAGTTAACAACACTTGTAATGTTGAAAACAATCGTGATAAAATTAAAATTGCTGTCATAGCCAAAGCTACACAAAAAGTGGATATGAACTGCCACAACTTTCATAAGTGACTTCAAAAGCTCTAAGCGCTTCCACCGCAGTCGTTTGAAGCTATTACAATGAACCATTAAATCAAAAGCCATCGTTGCCATTGTCATACGATTTTAAAATAAGTCCATTTTCCAATAGCTAATGAAAAGAAGTATACCTTTAGATTGTTAAATATGGAAAACTAGCTGTTGCCCGCAGCGTTGCCCGCGTGGTCAATACTGCAGGAATTTTTTTTCGGAAAAAAAGACATCCTATGTGTCAATCCAATTTACTATCCAAATTTCATGAAACTCGGTCCAGAAGTTTTTGTGTGAAGGAGTAACAAACAAACATACACATTTCAAATTCATAATATTAATAGAATTAGGATAGGATAGCAGTTGTTGGTAACTCACTAATCTAATTTTAAATTATCGCTATCTTCTTTCAACGAAAGCAACAGAAAGAGACAAAACACTTTTAATACTTCTAGATTAGTCTGTACACGACATTTCTATTGACGTTTAATCTATCACTTGGAAAATCTCCGGACTAACCTTTTTTATATATATTATTATTTTTTTATGATATCAAAAGGCAAATAAGCAGACGGATTTCCTGATGTTAAGAAATTCACGCCGCCTAGAGACACCAAAGTTGGTAATGGTGCGTTGCCAACCTGAGGCCAGGATATTAGGCCTCGAGCAAAAGCAAGTCTACCGGCTACCTTACCCTCCGAACCGGAACACGTCATGACGTTATGGCGGCAGGAATAGGTAAGGCGATAGTACCAATCCGGGCGAGTTGCTGCTAAACTCTACCACCTAGTCAGATGTCACGGTGTTAGTGACGGTGAGCCTATGCTCGCCTTTTACGAGCTTCCTGTCAAGGAAGGCAGATGGTCTATTCTACAAAGGAGCCCGGAATAACATGAGGAAACACCTGATATGTTTAAAATGTTCAATCTCTTTTATTTTTGTTTCATAGGAAAAAGACAGCATGTATGTAAAATAAGTTTAGTTTGTGAACAGCAGAATCAACACCATTATTAAATTTGGGTATCCAAGAGACTAGAATGTGTAAATTGTTAAATTTTTTTATAAAGTACACGGTTCTTCTGATTGTAAGATGTAACCGTGGCCTATAGACACCATAGACGTTATAGGTGCGTCGCTTGTGGTCGAGGTATATGGTCAATAGCGCAAGTGTGCAGGCTACCCTATTCTCTAGACTGGAACATGACACTGTCATTTTGGCGGCAGCAACAGTTGAGGCAGTATATCCTACACGGATGGAAAACATTATGGCATCCTGCCACTAGTACTCCACTGGTAATGACTCATTTAAGATGTGCTCGAATCTTTTGAGCTTTCGGGCGGGAAGGCAGATGGTTTATTCTACACACAATGCTCGGGATCGAACTGGGGAATTACCTTCTTGACGGGAGATTTAAATGACAACGGTAATTTGAATTAAAATATATATTGATGTCAGAATAATATTAAGTACTAGATATTTTAAAAAATTATAACATATCTATGTTTCTCAAATACTTAATCAGTTTACATTATTATTAATCAAAGACACTGTTTTTTATAGTGTAATAAAATTTGTGATTTAAAATGTGTTACAAATATTACACCTCTTGTTAAATTTAACTTTGACCTAATAGGTAATAGTAATAACTACAAAAAATGACATGTGTTAAATACGTGTTTTAATAAACACAACAAAACAAAATAAAAAACAAATCTAAAAATTGAATCCTCAACCAATAACAAATTGCCACGTCATCCACTTATAGCGTATGATTGATTGGATGTCAAGTTTAAACATTGTTTATTTTAACAGGCGTCTAGATTATTTTGTAGTAAGTAAGAAATAAAAACTTGGAATAACGTAATAAGTATGAAGTGAAAACTTTTAAGTAAGAAGACTTAAAGCAACGAGTTACGAAGTTGATAATTCCGCGGAACTCTGATGATCTTTCTACGCCACACCAAGTTCCATGGAACTCAGTTTACGAACTACTTATTGACAGTTCCATGTACCGGTCCGAAGTGTGGACTTACTACACGTGTACACTTGGAACAGCTCAGCAACACGACAACGATACGCTAAAGACATTATGGCGTCTATAGGTCACGGTAATTGTCTCTTACTATCTTTAATCTAAAAACAATATCGATCACGTCAGCGTTGACAAAAATCGAAATCGATACATTTGTTCAGTTCTTATAGCACCAGATAAGTACACATACGAACATGCACATACACTGTAACAGAATACATTGTCAATCAATGAAATTATCGAAGTGACAGTTTTATGATAACAGTGATAATCTCCAAAAATGTTCTACACGTTTCTAACTATCAACAATAGATCCCTCTGAAATAGATGGTTGTCTAATTTCCATTTCGATGGTTCTTGCCAACGATATCGGCAGACGTAGCTGAGTATTATCATATCGTGTATTTGTGAAATAGAACCCTTCTCTGTATTTCCGACGTCCAATTTAATCTGATTTTGGAAATACGTCAGCTTGCGAGATCTCTGTTGTCAACATATTAAAATATTTTTGTAAGTTTTAAGGTAGTATGCTATAGTTTATATATAGACGATTTCCTTTTACCTATTTTATACCAAGAAATAAGTAAATAGGTAAGAAGTAATCGCGCCAATGTTCTAACGGTCCGGTTTTGGGCTTGACTGCATGAAGCACCGGATTCGATCCCCGGATAGGGTAAAAAAAAGAAAATGTGTGTTTTTTTTTACTTTGTTAATAGAAGCAACATGCCCGGTTGGCTATAGGCTTGACCGTCTCGTTGGTCGAGTAGCTAGAGTACACGCCTAACTATACCGAATAACCGCGATGCTCGCGTTCGATTCCTGACGGGGGAAAGCATTCGTGTGATGAACATTTAAATGTCTGCATTTGTGAGTCTGGGTGTTAATTAATTTTATTCTGGTTATCAATTAAAATATTTCTGTGTATTGGTATCGTTGACTAACACTTTGCTTACCTAATTTGCTTACTTTGGGGTTAGATTCAATTTGTGTAACTTATTCAGAGATATTAATTTATTTATAACTATTATATTATGGGACTTAATGTCTTCGTCTAATTGCTGGTAACCTGGTTTTTACTACGTCTTCGCGGATACAGGCGTGAAAACACATTTTAATTATGACGATGGAACAACCCAACACCTGCAAAACATATACAAAATATCCATAAATACAGATCTCATTTTTTATCAGGTTTTGCAATGTCAAGGAATGAAAATTTTAAAAGTTAAGATACAAGATTAAATTCGGAAAAATGAGAGCGGAGATTACTTTAAATCTTTCTTCTTTTGATATCGTCACATCGTTAGGCCAACTTTCTTACGAGTTCGGCAGAAAGTATCAAATGCTACGATTATTTTCGATATGCCAAGCTTTCTCAACATTCATACTCTTTTAATACAAACAGCTGGATTCAGAGGCTCTTGATACAACCCTCGGATACCCCGAGCGACTTAACTGTGTAATGTCAATCCAGGTCTCCGTGGGTACCTACAGCCATTTACATTTGCATTGCTTACCTATTTAACAATCTTGTATTTACCATTCCTTCCACATGACCGAACAACGCATGCCCTTTCTCATTTTCACGCTAACACTTTCATTCAACTCTACATTGTCTGTGATCTCATTATTACAAATGCGCTCGGCGAGCCTGGTACCACAGATTTACCGAAGTACTTATTTAAACATTAACAAAAGGTAAAAATTCCAGTTTCGAAAATTTATAAAATTTAAGGTATACTAAAGTTCTCTTTCAAGTCCAATAAAAATTCTATCAAACTTTTATAAAAGGCAAAAAAAAGTAATACCATGATTGAATCATTATTTTTGTCAATATATCTACAAGATGTCTAGTTTTATGATAATCTCATTACATATTGCTCTTTCATTTTAATAATGGGGACGAATTTGAGACGAAATTGAAATTACTTATTACCTCTAAGAGAGTGTTGGGATAATTTTAAATTAATATCACATATCTTAAGTACAGTCTGTAATAACATTTGAAAATGGGTTCAATCTTAATAATATTATAAATGTGAAAGTTTTTATGATTGCTTGTGTTAGTTACTCCTTCACACAAAAACTACGGAACCGATTTTCATGAAGCTTGGCACACACATAGAGGGTAACATGGATTAACACATTAAATAGTTTTTATCATGAAAAAATGTTCCTATGGGACCATTAATCGCGCGGGCAATACCGCGAGTAACAGCTAGATTTACACAAAATCAGTTAAAACAGTGAACACATTAAAAGCGAATAAATTTAAACAGCATCCAGAAGAAGCCTTTCTGTATGTAACTAAGATAGATCAAGATCAAGATAACTTTTAAACAAAATAAAAAACTCATCAGAATCGGTAAATTCATTTCGAAGTTATGATGCCTCAAAAACTAGAACTAACACAGATATCTCAAACTCATAAGCCCCGTTTCCATAAGATGTCAAAAATAGATATCGAATGTTGCATTTAGCTTTAAACAAATACGGCTATGTTGGACAGAGAAAATAAATAACTTTTATAGGCCATAAAATGCATGAGAAATTTGAATACTATACTTTTAGGAGTAAATAGTTTGAATGGTTTCTGTTTCGCTTTCTAGTTGATATTTGAAGGTGGTGGGGTATGACGACCCCATTGCCCACGTGTAATAAATATTTTTTTCTGTACAAATATTTTTCCACTAATCCAATCAGTCGTATGAAGATAGTATAATTTTTGCCTTCACAGTGTGTGTGCTCGCCATTGTCGTGGTCCATTTTGGAGGGTAGAGAATCCTGTAGATGTGCTCACATAGCCTAAGACCTGCCTATAGAAACAGTCGCACTTATAACAACTACGGTCTCTATTGGCAACGGTTATCTCTTATCATCAGAAGAGCCGCCTAGTTGTTCTCTACCTTTTATCATTAAGTAAAAATTATTTCATTCAAGGTATTTTAATTTTAGAACTAGCCCAGCGCTTGTGTAAAATTTCTACAAATTTTAAAGAAAAAATATTTTTTATACCCTTTTGTATCAACGAATGCTCTAACCATTGCATCTATTGAGGATTTAAAACCTGTGGCAAAATTTTTGATTCCTTTCTTTACCTTTTACGTGGGTGTTTCATTTAGCTATTTAGCCATTTCTTTTATTTTAAGAGGTAGATGATTTAATTTTAACTAAGTATAGAGACGCACATACTGAGACACCAAATACTGTGATTATCCTTTCCTTACTATAAAACTATAATCTATACTAATACTGTCAAGCTTTTAAGCTTTCCCATCTTCACCACTATATCGAAATATATGACATTTAATATGAACATAGTTAAAGACCTGAGCTCAACCCTCCCCTTTCCATGTTGGTCTGGGTTTTCTGAGAAGAAAAGACTATCTACCTATCTATCAGGTCATAAAAATCGACCACTAGTACCACCGGTAGTAGAGTGCCGTTGCTGAACAACAACTTTCGCGGGAAAGTATTCACCTATTCCTATCGTCATAATGACCATCGTGTTCCGGCCAAGAGGGTCACTGGTACATTTGAACGATAAGCCTAACATTAAAGCCACTGGCCAGCGAGCACCTGTAATATCTATGGTGTCTATAGGCCACAGTTATCTCCTACCATTACATCACATTGCTTGTAAGTGTACTAGCAAAGTGATGTAATGGAAGGAGTAGAGTAGTAGGAGGTAGGACTGAACTATCACATAAACAATAGGCTTTTGAAAAGTTAATGTAAGAAAATAATAAATAAATAAATATCCCTGGACAAATCACACAAATTGAATCTAACCCCAAAGTAAGCAAATCATATCCTTGTGTTATGGGTGTTAGTCAACGATACTAGTACATAGAAATACTTAAATAGATACCAGAATACATTTAATAAACACCCAGACCCGGAAATGCACACATCTAAATGTTTATCACACAAATGCCTGGCCCCGTCGGGAATTGAACCCGAACCTCGCGGTTGGTCAATGTAGTTAGGCGAGTACGCTAGCCACTCGACCAACGAGGCGGTATAATGCCGGTAGTACGCAGTTTTTGATTATTAATTATTCGTAAGATAGGTCATAGTTTAGAAGAGATGCGATAAAAATGCGATTAAGATGCTTTAAGTGGTTTTTTTTAAGTTCGAGTTAAAATTATTATTCCTTTTTTACTTGAATGTCATAGTAACAACGCTGAATTTTATGCGATTCTATTATGTTATATATTTAAACTGATTACATATAAATTGAAGCCATATTCATGAGTAATTGCTTACCGTACTTATGACATGTGATATTTATTTAAACTTACCCGAATTCCCTTGAAAGTAATAAGTAATTTCAATCTCGCCTAAAAAGATGTCATACCCTTTATTAAAAATTAACAAGTACTATGTTATGAGTTAGAAATATGAAATGAGACATTTTCGGTGGATAACCTAATCAAAAACATTGATTTAATCAATAAACTATTACTTTTTTGCCTTATGCAAACATTTTTTTAGTAATTTGAATGGATGGTATTTTAGATTTTTATTAGTGTTTGAAAGTGAGATCTTTTAATTTTTACTACTTATCGCCTCTGTGGTCTAACGGTCAGACAACGGACTTGATTTGTTGAGGTTCCGTGTTCGATCCCCGGTTCGAGCAACAAAAAATATTAAAAAAAATATATTTTCAATTTTCTTATAAAAATAACGTTGCCCGTGATTGTATATGTAACCGATTGGCTTTTATAATTAAGGGCTTGCCACCTAAAAAATTGCCGTATGTGGGTGTTGATTTTTTTTCTGGGATTAAATTAATTTCAGTAATTCTATCGATTATAGTCCTTGACTAACACCCATAACACATGCATATAATTTGGTTACTCTGGGGTAAGATTTAATTCGTTGAATTTGTCCAAGGATATATATCATTATTATTTATAAATTGATTTCAGTTAGAAGTTGAAATGAAGTTAAATAAAAGTAAAGGTAAAGAGTATACTTTATATTTTGATAGCACTGAACTTGCTATATATAAAAAAATAGAGAATACTAAGGAATAATCCAATTTCGCTAAGTATAATATGTCTCAGGGGCATCAAAATATATTCTATTATGGATTCTAATAAAAGAAATAAGTAAATCGGCCCCAAGAGAGCTTTGTAATTCAGAAAAAAACGATTTGATCTTAATTCCTTATACTTTAAGGAGACAATTCCCACTGTGTTAATTTATTTTATATTTGAAATTACGAAATGGAAATTGATCTTGCTTTTAACTGATTATATCCTGAAATTAGTAAGGAAGCGCTGTATATTCATTTTCTACAACATTTTATTTTAGTTTTTTTAATTGTCCCTATCTGGGACAGGCTAAGATAATTAGGCCACACTGCCATGTCTTCCGTACTAATAAATCAAAATATGTTTATTTCATATAGTATTAAATCCACCACTGGATTAGAAGATCGCAGCCTCACACTGAGAAGATCTGGTAAGAACGCTGAGGTGTGAGGCTTGCCTTTTTTCTTATTTGAAAATATTTGTACAAATATTTATGAAAAATTATATTTCTTGTTATTTTTCTCGTTTCTCCCCGTGTTGACCCGGGGTCCTTTAAAGAATAGACCATCTGTCTTTCTGCCAGGCAGCTCGTAAAAGGCGAGCATAGGCTTTCCGTCACTAGCACTGTGACATCCTACTAGGTTACCACCTGCCGTGTTTCACAGCGACTCGCCCGGCTTAGTACCACGCCTTACCTATTCCTACAGCAATTGCCATCTAAATTAGCAAATTTTATTCATTACTAATACGAAATTCATTCACTACGAAATAATACGACCATCTTCACGATGGCGCTAAAACTTTCAACAAATTTCATTATTCTGTGACAGTTTTTTTTTATTTTTATAGGCTAAGACAACAAAGAAGCATGTGACGCTCTTGATTATAAGAAGACTGTGCCATATATACACCACAGATTTAAAAGGTGCGTCTCTATTCTGTGGCCTAGGTGTTAGGGAAAATTTGCAAGTCTGCCTTTTTAATTATTTTATTGCATAAAGCTGACAAAAAAACAACTTTAAAATAAGTATAGCTATTAGACAAAAGGCAATTTGAAACATAGATTGAACCTTTTGCTTATACGTCTCCACCAAGTGTGTTATGATTATGCGTTTCGTCAAAACGGCTGAATCTGTTTTAATGAGTTGTAGCTTAGAAACAGATGAAATTTTAGAGAAGGATACGAATATTTTTTTTTACCCGAGTCAAATGAAATTACACATGCGCGTTCATTGGCAGCAAATAGTAGTCTAGAACTGATTTAACTTTTTTTTATGCTCACAAAAGTTACTCTAAGCTAGAAAGTCAATATTTGTCAGCAAGTCCACAAGACGGCTAAAAGCCAGCCAATACTCATGTCAGATCTCAGGATTCACTCGTGCAAGAGTAGCTCAGTATCGGCTTGTAGTTGTGCTACCATCCAGCGAACACATCAGGTTAAATATCTGGGTTTGCTATTGGACGAACGCTTGAATTTTCAATCACACGTTATAACTCTGTCTGGCAGAATAAGAAAAGTGATAGGCATTATGAAAATACTGAGAAATTCGGCCGATATAAAGATTAGAAGATTGGTGTATTTAGCTATTTGTCAGTCCTTAATCTCGTATTGCATTGGTGTCTGGGGTGGTGCCGCAAAAACAACTATGCTCTGTCTAGAAAGAGCCTAAAGAGCAGTTCTGAAAGCCATGGTACGCAAACCTCCATGGTTTTCTACGGATGCTTTGTATCGTGAAATCGAAGTGCTCAGAGTCAGGCAAATCTACATATTAAGCGCTTGTACTTCAGCTCACAAAAACATGGTAAACTCCAGTATCTATCAAACATTATTAACAAAAAGAGTTTTTAGGCATAAATTGCCAAAAGTAAAATCTAGTTTTGCTAAAAGGTTTCAGACTTATGCATATGGTGCCATTTATTATAACGTCTCCAAATGTTGCGACATAAGAAATTGCTCACTAAGAGAGTGTTCTGTTAGACTTACAGCCTGGTTAAAAACAATAAACTACGAAGAGACTGAATCTATCCTA
>NJDC01000171.1:289569-317439 GCA_002245475.1 Calephelis virginiensis
AAATCTACATATTAAGCGCTTGTACTTCAGCTCACAAAAACATGGTAAACTCCAGTATCTATCAAACATTATTAACAAAAAGAGTTTTTAGGCATAAATTGCCAAAAGTTAAATCTAGTTTTGCTAAAAGGTTTCAGACTTATGCATATGGTGCCATTTATAATAACGTCTCCAAATGTTGCGACATAAGAAATTGCTCACTAAGAGAGTGTTCTGTTAGACTTACAGCCTGGTTAAAAACAATAAACTACGAAGAGACTGAATCTATCCTAAGTTCAAATGCTGTATGCGCTAATTTTCTTTGACTCTTGAGTTTAAAATAGGTATAAATATTTTCGTTAGTTGTATAATTTTAATAAGTCTTTTGTTTTAGTTCTTTTTCTTTTTTTGTTTTTATGTTTCCTATTCTGATCCTTTTAGATAATTGTAAAGAAATACTATAAGTTTAATGTAATTAAATCTATTTGTATATTCTAATTTGGTATCCCAAGACACAGGCTTACCCCTAGTTTGGGGACCCCTGGAAAGTCGCATAATTAAAATAAAATTCACTTTTTTGTCTCATTCTCATTTAAGTTAATATGTCTTGTTTTTAAATAAAATTATTATTTTTATTATTAAAAAAGTTTAATAATCATCTTTATAAACCGTAATACAATATAAAGCATCTTCACGCCCATATGCCCGAAGGAGTAGGCAGAGACACAACCAGGGCACCCACGACTAGCAGTAGAACTAAGTCCCACAATGTGATAGGTGACAAGCCTATCGCCAACCGGGCACATTTCCAATCCATAGCAACATTTTTTTATTAGAAAATTGGAAAAACCCAATTTTCTTTTTGTTGCCCGACCCGGTATTCAAACCCGGGACCTCATGCAGTCAATTGTAACAACTGAACCGCTAGACCACAAGGGCGTATGGGCGTTTCATTCCGCTAATGAAAAGCAGATATGAAATATTTACTTAGGAACCTATTATATGACGGGATTTCCAGTAGTCTATATCTATATATAATAGGCTACCCGAAAAACTTCGTATCGAGTGACATTAATAACTGGAAATAATTTGTATATCTTCCCCTGCAAATAACCAACACAACAACAATATTAATTAGGGAAATATATCTATCCGTTCAAGCGTGCAATGTTGAATAAGCGAAAAAGGGATTTAGTTATTTACATAACATAGACTAGCATAATAAACACTTAACACTTGGTGCAAGTGTTAAGTGTAATAAACACTACTGCTAGTCACATGTAGTGCCTATTAAAACGAAAGTGAGGGCAAAAAATATACATTTTTGTATCAAAGAGTTATGTTTTGAGACATGGGGACAGACAAGTAGAAAACGGGACGGTCCCGCTTACAACTTGACGTCTGGTTATCTGTAACACTTTAGTAATTTACTAAACTATTTCAATAAGGCTCCACCCTCCCCTGACAATTATTATGCGTTAAGTTCTCGAAATAAATATTTATTAATGTAACCAACACAACCCTTTACCCTTATAATATCTTAACTTTATACGTAATGGTTCTATATTGTATGGTTTATTAGTTTAAAACAATGAATGTAACGCTTGTGGGTTTAACAAATGTTTTATCGATAGAGCTTACCCTTAAATGTTATGTAAATTAAAAGGTCTTTGAAATTTTTCCTATGAACCCATTTAATTAAGTTGTATATATTTCGATTTTTTATTTCTGTGCTCTAGTGGTCCTAGTTGACTATGTGAGATATTGGGTTCGACTCCAGAGTTGGGTGAAGTAAAATGTGTATATTCAATTTTCTCGTCATCTTCTCTGTGGTGTCATGGTGGTCTGGCGTCGGTCTTGACTTCTTAAGGTCCCAGGTTCAGGCAACAAACAATTAGAAAATGTATGTTTTTAATTTTCTAATGAAAATAAGGTTACTTAGGACTGGATATGAGCCCGGTTGGTGATAGGCTTACTACCTATCACATTTTGGGACTTAGTGGGCTAGTCGTGGGTGCCCTGGTTGTGCCTCTGCCTATTCTTTGAGTGAAGATACATTACTTTATTCCATTTTCTTATAAAAATCTTTGTTTGGGATAGATTATGATCCTATTACACTGTGGAACTAAGGAACTTTAGCTAGTCGTAGGTGTTTGTGTTGTTCTGCCTATTCAAGGATGTGACCGTGAAGATACTTACTTTATGAAATACCTTATGTCATAGTTTTCGTTAGTACACTATAAGGTTTTTACAGAACACAATTTTATTTGAAGTAAGCTAGAGCAGGCTTTTGTGTAAGTAGAAGTTAATCTGTATCGTATTTCGGAATGGGATACGAGCAAAGTTGAATTTAGCCCAGTTTCAGTAAAGTTTTGCACATTTTACGCTAGAAGTTCACCTTTTCACACATATCGATGGATTTTGGGCTTTAAACTGAAAAAAATAACTGAACTTTTTTGCTATCTCCCCGCGTTAGTTCAGATCCGCTAAGTAGAATAAACCATCTGCCTCTCTGCCAAGTAGCACGTAAGATGCGGGCACTGGTTAAAATATAGGACAATTTTAACACGACTGTTAGTGATAGAGTATTGAGCAGCAAGGTAGAGATCCACCACCGTGCCTATTCCTGCCGCCATAACGACTCTGTCATGTTCCGGCCCGGAGGGTAGGGTAGCCGGTAGACTTGTAACGTAACATCCCAGCCACAGGAAAGCGACACCTGTAAAATAAAACGTCAGTAAAAATGTTGCGTAGAAACTAATCTGACATCACTATAAGCGTTTTGTCTCTTTCTATTACTTTCGTTGGGATAAGATAGAGGAAAAAACACCTTGGGACTAGGCTAAGAAGGATATTAATTTTATTACAATCTTTTGACTACATACTTGTAATTTTTTTATATTTTATTTTTTATTTTATTGTTGACATTTTATGATTGGATTTTATTTGAAGTTTCTGTATTATTTTAATTACTTTAAATAGCAAACATGTATTTACAATTAAGTGACACATTGACATTAATTCATTATGTATTTGTTGACATTGGTAATTTACATATTTCTCCCTAATTTTTGGGGAAACAATGTTTATACATGTTACTTTATGGATTGGGTACATAAATATAAAGTTGGTAGCTTTATTTTTATGTACCCACTGTATGGTTATGATTTTATTATACGTAGTCTAGGTTATCAGTCATAGTGAGTAGTCAATATGTCAATAAGTCAATAATATAATCTGTTTAAATTATAAATATTGTTAAGTTTATTTTGTGATGTAGGTAATTATTTGTATATGGATATCTTTATTTAGGTAAGTAACATTGACGTGTTTTAAGAGTAAGATGCCTTACCTACAAAATAAAAATAATTTGAATTTGAATTTGAATTTGAATAGTGATAATTTAAATATAGAGAGTGCGCAGCAAAATTACTACCAGTATATGATTTTTCAGGATTTCTTCAGCGTAGAGTACTACGGGCATTTCAGCTCTGATTAAATTCAATATAATTTTGGTTTACACCTTTGTGTTTCATAACAGTGTGATGGGGCGATTTTTTTTAAAAAAATAGAATTTTTTTGACCTCGGTTGTTAAAAAAATCGGTCAAG
Organism: Calephelis virginiensis; assembly: GCA_002245475.1. Classification (NCBI taxonomy): domain Eukaryota; kingdom Metazoa; phylum Arthropoda; class Insecta; order Lepidoptera; family Riodinidae; genus Calephelis; species Calephelis virginiensis. The sequence goes on from NJDC01000171.1 coordinate 293,159, forward strand.
TGATATACGCGTCAAAGTGTCATGAAATACTATATAGGCATAGCTTTTAGGAGTAAATAATTTAAATGGTTCCTGTTTTTTTCGAATTGAATTTTGTCTGTGGTGGGATAAGACGACCCCATTGCCCAAGGGTAATAAGTAAATTGGGTTACATAGATTTTTCCATTTTTTTTGTCCAATCAGTCATAACGAGATTGTATAATCTTTGCCACCACAGTGCGTGTGCTCGTCATTGTCGTGATCCATGCTGGAGGTTGAAGAATCCTGTAGATGTGCGCACATAGCCTAAGACCTGCCTATAGAAATAGTCGCACTTATAACAACTATGGTCTCTATTGGCAACGGTTGTCTCTTATCATCAAAAGAGCCGCCTACTTGTTCTCTACCTTTTATAATAAAGTAAAAGTAAAGTAATTTAAAAAAAAAAATAAAGTAAAAGTAAAGTAGTTTTTTTTTACACACTTTATTAGTATATTTTTATTATTCGTTCTAAGTATAGCTATAGTTAATTGTTTTGTACACGATGCCTTCCATTTTATTTTCACAGCTTAATTTTTTTTTTGGGTTGGCTGGAAGAAATTTCTTTAGTTAGAGATAAGCTCGCCTTTTGTGCATTTTTAACTTCTCATGTATTTTGTGAATTTTAGTTTTTGTGTGCAATAAAGTGTTAAATAAATAAATAAATAAATAAAAGTTATTTCATCTAAGGTGTTTTTATTTTAGAACTAGCCCAGCGATAGGGTTAAATTTCTACAAATTTTAAAGAAAAATGTTTTTTTTTATACCCCTTTGTATCAAGCCGACGAATGCTCTAACCATTGCATCTATTGAGGATTTAAAACCTGTGGCAAAATTTTTGATTCCTTTCTTTACTGTTTACGCAACTAGTTTTATTAGCCATTTTTTTAATTTTAATAGGTAGATGATTTACTTTTAAATAAGTATAGAGTCGCTTAAACTGAGACACCAAATACTTTGATTATCCTTGCTACCTACTACAATACCATAATCCATACTAATATAGTAAAGCTTTTAAGCTTTCCCATCTTCACCACTATACTGAATTTGATGACATTTAACAGGCATATAGTTATATTATGCACATGATCCAGGTCTGCTGAGTAGGATAGACCATCTGCGTCTCTGCCATGAAGCTGATAAAGGGCGATCATTGGTTAAAATCGGGTCATCATTAGCAAGACCACTGGTGGTAAAGTGCTATGCAGCAACTTACCCAGGGAGAGATTCTCCTATTCCTACCGTCACAATGACTGTCATGTTCCAGTCCAGAAGGTTAGGTAGCTGGTAGACTTACACAATAGGCGTAATTATAAAGCCACAGGACAGTAACGCATCAATAACATCTACTTAACAACAAAGCCACCGGCTAGCAACGCACCTATTGTAGCTATGGTGTCTAAAGGCCACGGTTATCTTTTACCATTACGAGAGTTTTGGCTGAACTCTTACATAAAAAATAGAGTTTTGAAAAGTTTAAAAAATTATCCCTGTTGCACGAAGTTTTTGAAAATTATCTATTCCTAAGTTGGGCTGTAGGTGAGAAGAAATCCGATAAGAATGTGATCAAGATGCGGCAAGTGCTTTTTGAGTTAGAGGTAAAATTAGTATTACTTGTTTGCTTAAATGTCATAGTAATAACGCTGGATTTTATGAGCTATTTTATGTTACATATTTTAACTGATTACATACATATAAATTGAAGCTATATTCATAAGTAATCGCTTACCGTACTTATGACATGTGATATTCATTTAAAATTATCCGAACAATTCCCTTGAAAGTAACAATTAATTTTAATCTCGCCTAGAAAGAATTAAAAATTAACAGGCACTATGTCATGAATTTTGGAATTAAAATGTAAAACTAGACATTCCCTGTGGACAAACAAAAAAACTATTACTTTTTTGCCTCAAATAAAAGTTTTTTTACTAATTTTGTATGGGCGATATTTTAAAATTGGTTAATCTTTAAAAGCGAGATCTTTTAACTTTTACTAATAATGGCCTCTGTAGTCTAACTACCAGAAGTCGAAATTGACTTCTTGAGGTCCCGGGTTCCATCTCCGGGTCGGGTAACAAAAAATTGAATCTTCGATTTCCTTATAAAAATAAATTTGCCATGGGTTGGATTTGTGGCTGGTAGGCGATAGGCTTGCCATGTATCACATTTCCGTCTCTGGGTATTTTTTTTCTGAGATCAATTTAAGTATTTCCATTTATTATAATCGTTGACTAACACCCATAATACAGGCATAACATCATTGGTTACTTTGGGGCTAGATTCAATTTGTGGAACTCGTCCAAAAATATTTATGATATAAATATTTATGACTACTATTAATTAATTTCAGAGTTAAGTTGAAATGACGGTAAATAAATAAGTAATGGTAAAGAGTATATTTTATATTTTGACAACACTAAACTCGCTAAATTAAAAAAAACGAGAATATTAAGAAACAATCCAATTTTGCAAAGTATAATATGTCTCAGGGGCATCAAAATGGATTCTAATAAAAGAAATAAGTAAATCGGTCCCTAAAGAGCTTTGTAATTCAGAAAAAACGATTTGATCTTAATTCCCTACACTTTATAGGAGACAATTCCCACTGTGTTAATTCATTTTATGTTTGAAATTACGAAATGGAAAATTTTCTTGCTTTTAACTGATTTTGTCCTGGAATCCCTAAGGAATCATGGTAGGTAGGTATATTCATTTTCTACAAATGTCATTGTTGCTTTTTTTAATAAGTTCCTATCTAGGACAGGCTAAGACCATAAAGCCATACTGCCACGTCCTTCGTATAATAAATTCTATTTCTTGTTATATTATTTCAATTTACTTCTTAAGTTTTGTTTATTATCGTCATAAGTCAATATAGAATATCATGTCAGGGTCTTGAGTACAGCTTTTTTACTCAAGCTCATTTTCTCAACTCACTAGAAAATATACGATACACTAATTTCTTCATAAACATTTCACTTGTGCATTTTAAGTGACCAAAATTGAAATAACTTCTACCTAAATTAACTAATTTTTAAATTTGAACTATCACTACATATTATTAAACAAAGCCGCTTCCTCCGTCCCTATGTCCCTTTGTATGCTTAAATCTTTAAAACTTCGCAACGGATTTTTATACGGTCTTTTTTAGCAGATAAAGTGATTAAATAGCAAGGTTTATATGAATATTTCATAACCGTGCAAAGCCGTGATGGGCCGCTAGTATATTTATTATAAACGAAGTTCAATAACTACAAAAAAACTTTTTTCATGATGGCGCCAAAACTTTCAACAAATTTCATTATTTTGTGACAGTTGCTTTTCATTTTTAAGGGCCAATATATGTTAAATCTTTAACTACAAATGTAGTACCTACTACCACGGAAATCAGCGCTAGCTTCAGCAAACTTCAGCACAATACCAAAAATGGTACATTTTTGCATTCCAGAGTTATGTTTTGGGACACTGGCCAGACAACTAGAAAACGGGACGTCCCGCTTACAACTTGACGTGTGGTTATCTGTAATACTTTAGTAATTTACTAAACTATTTCAATAAGGACCCTCCCCTGACAATTATTATGCGTTAAGTTCTCGAAATAAATATTTATTAATGTAACCAACTCAACCCTTTACCCTTATAATATCTTAACTTTATACGTAATGGTTCTATATTATGTTGTTTATTAGTTTAAAACAATGAATGTAACGCTTGTGGGTTTAATAAATATTTTATCGATAGAGCTTACCCTTAAATATTATTTAATTAAAAGGTCATTTAATTAAGTTTTATATACTAAGATTTTTTGTCTGTGGTCTAATGGACCCAGATGACTATAGTGGTTGGTTGGTTCGAATCTAGAGTCGGGTAACTTAAAATGTGTATATTCAATTCTCGCGTAATCATGTCTGTGGTGTAGCGGTCCGGCTCAGACTTGACTTCCTTAGGTCCCAGGTTCGACCCCGGGTTAGGCAGCAAAAAAATTACAAAATGTATACTTCAAATTTTCTAATAAAAATAACATTGCCCGGGATTGGGTACGAGCCCGGTTGCCGATAGTCTTGCTACCTATCACATTGTGGGACTTAGTATCTTCGGCTAGTCGTAGGTGCCCTGGTGGTACCTCTGCCTACCATTTCTGGGATCCATGCGCGAAGATACTTTTCTTTATTAAATTTTCTAAAAAAACAACGTGGCTCGGGATAGGTTATGAGCCACCTTTTACTCTGTGCGACTTAAGTTGCTTTAGCTAAACGTAGGTGTTAGTGTTGTTCTGGCTATGTCTTTAGGGGAGTGGGCGTGAAGATCCACACTTTATGTAATACCCTATGTAATCTTATGTTGTATAATATTATTTAATGTTTTCGTTAGTACTATAATGGCATTTACAGAACATAATTTTATTTTAAGTAAGCTTAGAGCAGGCTTTTGTGTAAGTAGAAGCTAATCCGTATCGTATTTCGGAATAAGATACGAACAAAGTTGAATTTAGCCCAGTTTCAGTAAAGTTTTGCACATTTAGCACTAGAAGTTTACCTTTTCATATACATCCATGGATTTAGGTCTTTATCCTAAAAAAAATTATTATTTTTGCTATTTCCCCATCTTTGTCCGGGTTTGATAAGTAGATAAAACCCTCTGCCTATCTGTACCTGAAAGACTAAATGTTAGTAGAAATAATCTGACATCAATATATCTATTATCTAAATGTGTTTTGTCTATTTTATTACTATCTTTGAAAGAAGATATCGATAACTTAAATTAGTTTAATGAGTGCGCAATAAAATTACCATCATCACCATCTTTCCAATACAAACAACAACTAAAAAAATTTCGCTTCAAAACAGCTTCAAAATATTAATTCAAAATTTGTTATATCAAATTCATAATTCCCAAACCAAATATTGCATGTAAAATAATTTGATTCTCCTAAAAGCCCTAACGGAGCTATTAATAGCATCAGCTACGAAAAAAATGCATCTATCAATTTGTTTTATTGGAAGGCACGGTTAATGGCTTTTGGTGAAGATATACGCGCCGCGTTCCGACTGCTGGAAATGAAATATATTAATTTTTCTCTTTTGTAAGCGATAAGAGCACTTTTAAAACCAATTGTTATGAACATTTTTGTTGGCTTAGATACTGATACTGTTTGGGTTTTATTAACATGGCAGTCAATTTTAATAATACATAAAGATGTGATTTAGTTTGATTGTTCTTATATTACGTTGCAATGTGGCTTTGTTATGTATTTTAGTTTAGTTTTTTAGTTTTAGTTTAGTTTAGATAGACTCGTCACAAGTGTCTCTTGTAAGGTGAATAAAAACATATCTTTTTTCTATTCTATGCTGTTTTTTAAACCGAAACCGAAAAAAGAAAAGTTTCACAATTCGACAATGCTTTTTATATGCGATTACTTTGTCAATAATCAATTGTTAAATCTAAATAAAATTATTATTTAATTTGCAATTTTCCGAATTCTCCTGATGATGCTTCGGTTACGAAGCGAACATACGTTGAGTTTTTAGTAGTATGTGTATTGTTGGTACTACTAAAACAGTTTAGTGGTGTGTATTGTGTGGAGCTGGATGTATTTGGGAGTTTTAGCTTCCGGTAAGTCCAATTCATTCTTAGCGCACTATTTTGTCTGTTTGGTTACGCAATAATACGTATACATTTTTGGCGGAAAATTGCAAATTAAATAATAATTTAGCTAGATTTAAGTATGGATTTCCGCAAAGTAAAGCCTTCTTCTATTAATAATCAATCGATTTTGATGGTTGTTATTTTGAAAGATAGATCATGATTTTTAGGTGGTACCATATTAATGTTATCATCATAAAACTGTTATTTGTTTATTTTTTCTTTCTGCCGAAACAAAAAGATAAATAAATGAATAATAACTAGATATAGATATAAAATAAAGTACGGTAACAGTTTTTTTCTATACAAACCTTTGTGGTTTTTAAATGTTACTTCAACTTTATTTTGTATTATGAATTTAGTCAGTAAATTAATTAAAAAAAAAAGCAAAAACTTAAGCACGATTAAGCCTAAGAACTCACGGAACGGCTTAGACCCGTGCCCGCGGCGGTCACGGAACAGCAGTTTTATTTCAAAACTCCCGAGACAGATCATTTGTGTGGTCACATTGTCCCCGTGTTGGTACGGGCTCTGTCGCAGAATAGACCATCTGCCTTCCTGTCAGGCAGCTCATAAAAGGCGAGCATAGGCTCACCGTTACACCGTGACATCTGACTAGGTGGTAGAGTTTCGCAGCGACTCACCCGGATTGGTACCAACGCCTTACCTATTCCTGCCGCCATAACGTCATGACGTGTTCCGGTTTGGAAGGTTAGGTAGCTGGGAAACTTACTTTTGCTCAAGGCTCAACATACCGGCCTCAGGTTGGCAATGCACTATTACCACCTCTGGTGTTTCTAGGCGGGGAAAATTTCTTACCATCAAAAAATCCGGCTGCTTGTTTGCCTTCCAATATCATAAAAAAAAACATAGACGTCGCGGTTGAAGTCATCGCTCGCTAACTTGTACAATGCCACCGCGCTGCGTTAACCACATACAACCGCGTTCGCTGCGGGTCTGTAACGCGTCTTGAAATGTAATCTTACTTTTCGCAAATCTAAAAAAAAAATATCTTCACGCCCATATTCCCGAAGAGGTAGGCAGAGGTACAACCAAGGCACCCACGACTAGCCGAAGACACTAAGTCCCACAATGTGATAGGTGGCAAGCCTATCGCAAACCGGGCACATTTCCAATCCCGGCCAAAATTTTTTTTGTATTACAAAATTGGAAAAATCCAATTTTCTTTGTATTGGCCGACCCCAGATTCGAACCCGGGACCTCATGCAGTCAAGTCCAACACCCGGACCGCTAGACCACAGAGGCGTTATTCGCAAATCTACAGTATAAAGCACGCCGTGAGGCTTTTTTTTATGATATTGGAAGGCAAACAACCAGACGAATTACCTGATGGTAAGAAGTTCCCGCCGTCTAGAGACACCAAAGGTGGTAATGGTGCGTTGCCAACCAGAGGCCGGGATGTTAGGCCTCGAGCAAAAGTAAAAAGCAACGGGGAAAAAACGGGCTTTGTGTGACTCGAAAATCTCGGAAAATCTTGATGAAATTTATGTGGGACCATTTCGGAACAATTTGCTATCTTTTCTACCCCAACAAGGTTGTTGCAGTTTAACTCACACACTTAACACAGTATGTTTAATTATTTTTGTGTAGAGAGAAGAGACTTTTACACTTTTAAGCCTAATGTTTTTTGCATTGATATTGATATTGTTTCGGTTTAATTAACGAAAGCATAATAAAGCGAAGTAAAACTACAAAACCGACTTGTTAGGTATTATCATGATTTGATATTTTTTTCGAAAGCTAATAATGACGAGATGGTTCCACTTAAATATTGTCAACATCTTATTAGTAGTTTTGATCTGTATTTGAAAAAGCATGTTTTTGCTAGAAAACATGCTTTTTAGTCATAGCTCAAACCACGAGTCGGACCAGGATACAATTAACATGGGACCAACTGGGCATCATTACCTACCTTTTTAAAATAATAGTCATTAAAATCGTTTCTTAATAAGCTGAAATCGCTTAATAAATATGCAAACAATTAAACAGAAAAAAGTATCGTTTCGCCCATATCCCCGAAGAGATATACAGAGGCTCAACCAGGGCATCCACAGATTCTATACTTCTTATCGTCGGTGCTTGGTGGAATGCCATTCTTGATGCAATTTACTTAGAAACACTTGTACTTTCCACAATATATTTTATTATTTTTTATTTTTATGGTTTAGCCAACCGGTTTCGCTTTACATGCATCATCAGGGCTATATAACAACCATATATACATATATATAAATAAATGTAGTTGTTATATAGCCCTGATGATGCTTGTATAGCGAAACCGGCATCAGGGCATCCACGACTAGCAGAAGGCATTAAGTCCTACAGTATGATAGGTGGCAAGTCATTTACTAACTGGGCATATATCCAATCTGGGCAAAGTTATTTTTTATTCATAAGTAAAAGTAAAGTATCGTCATGCCCACATCCATAAAATAGTAGGGAGAGGCACAACCACGGCACCCACGAATACCCGAAGATACTAAGTCCCACAATGTGATAGGTGGCAAGCCTATCGCTAACTGGGCACATATCCAATCCTGGACAACGTTATTTTTATTAGAATATTGAAAACATACATTTTTGTTTTGTTTTTCCACCTGGGGATCGAACCCGGGATCTGAAGAAGTCAACCGCCGGACCGCTATACTACAGAGGCAAATGAATTGAAAACCTCATCTTTTTTTAGAGTTGGTTAAAATTATACGTTTTTACGTTATGAATGTGACTGTATCTATGTTTATTTTTCTTTTTTGTCGAAACGTTGTGATAAAATGGTACTAGCCGATTTGTGAACTTCGAACAGTTTGCACTCAATAGCCTCGGCCTATTCTACAGGGGTCTCAGCGTGAATAAATTTTTTCCTCCTTTTTTTGTAGTAAGTTCAAATTATACGTACTTACGTTATGAATGTGATTGTATCTATGTTCATTTTTCTTTCGTGTCAAAACGGAGTGATAATATGCTACTAGAGGAGCCGGCGAACTTTAATCACTTGGAACTCAATACTCTCGGGCTACCCTACACGGGGACTTGGCATTAACTTATGTATTTTTTATGACAATGGAAGGCAAACAAGCAGACGGATTTCCTGATGGTAAGAGATTCTCGCCGCCTAAAGACACCAAAGGTGGTAATGGTGCGTTGCCAACCTGAGGGCGGGAGGGGCCTCGAGCAAAAGTAAGTTTACCGGCTACCTTACCCTCCGAACCGGAACCTTATGGCGGCAGGAATAGGTAAGGCGGTGGTACCAATCCGGGCGAGTCGCTGCTAAACTCTACCACCTAGTCAAATGTCACGGTGTTAGTGACAGTAAGCCTGTGCTCGCCTTTTACGAGCTGCCTGATAGGAAGGCAGATGGTCTATTCTACAAAGGAGCCCGGACCAACACGGGGATGACTTAAACTAAATGTGTAAAAATCGTTTCTCTACAATCCGGATTTTCATTTATTTGGTCACTTTATGTTCAATGTTGCAATATATAAATAAGATTGCAATAATAAGACTTATATAAATTACAGGCATATGGTTTACAGGTAAGAAACAAAAGGAGCCTTAATTATAGAGTTATTTACAGGCAATGTTCCTCCAAGTGGTTTTTGAAAGAAAAAAAGATTTTCACAAACACGAGATTCAACAGGAAGTGAGTTCAATAACCTTACAGCATGAACTGAGAATGCAAATATACGTCAAAATAATATAAGGATATTAAAAAAACTACATGTTCAGTGAGCGGGGTTAAAAGTATCCTCCTTCCTCCGAACGTAAATTATCTACACGCCAAATTTTGTTGCGATTGGTTTAGTAAATTCAGCGTTACTCGCGACAAGATACAGATCGATAGACACACAGACCGACAAAAAGACAGACAGCCAGACGAAAATGCTAAAGTCAATTTGACTGTACAGTAATTTTTGCTTCCATTACGTCTAAATCAATTAATCGAAGGTGTTGCTTACTTAGTTTACAATAATTAAATATCAAATCATAGCTGAGGAACTTATGAGCAATCACAAACTAACTCATGGGACGATTTTTAGTTCCGAATGTGTAGTGTGGCAAAGTCAAAAGAAGAGAAAACCTTTTTTCTGAATCTTTAGAAGCGTATAAATGTTTAATGTAAGTAATTATACATAATGGTTTTTGAGATGCAGGACGGAATCGGACCAGTTAAAATTAAGTCTTACATATATAAAACTAGTAGCTGACCGCGGCGTTGCCCGCGTGGTTAATGGTCCAACAGAAACATTTTTTCGGTGTACACACACACGGGGTTCCATCCTATGTGTTAATCCAAGTTACCCTCTATATGTGTGCCAAATTTTATAAAAATCGTTTAGCAGTTCTTGCCTAAAGAAATAATAAATATACAAACTTTCGGACTTATAATATTAATAGGATTAAAGCATTTAAGAAAAATACAGCGAAAAATAGCACAGAAATATTTTAACCAAAGTTTCATAAAAAAGTCTCACATATTATGGTATAAATAACAATAATGTAACATTAACTTCTTAAAGTGTGTAGAAAAATCTCCATGACATTTATAGTAAGATTAGAGAGAGAGAGTGGAATTTAAATAAATGTTGGTATAAAAATATGAAATGGTCATGGTTTGGACATGTGGAGAAAATGGTAGTGGAAAAATTGACATAACAAATTTACAAAGCTATTAAGAATAGTAGTAGGTACCCGGGAAGACGTTAGTTGACATTCAGTTGAAAAGTTGCTAGAATTTTATCCAAAAGTGATGTAAAGAGTCTCCAAACCATGTTTGGAAAAGTAATGAACGTAGAGGAAGCTAATTAGAAGGCTTACAGGAATCACTTGACGGTGATACACTGTCTATCGCTCTAGGTACCATAGCATGAAGTCATACCAAGACATGTTTGTATGTAAATAATTTCTTTAAAGTTTATTCATCACGTACCAAATAAACAAACTGTTAAAAATATATTTCAAAAAAATCAGTCAGTCTTGCTGTATTCCCATATAGAAAATCTGGTATCATACCTGTAAAAAACATAAGTAAATTATGTTAATGAATGTTATATATGACTAGCTGTTGCCTGTGGTATCGTCCGCATTTTCACAGGAACCTGTTGTGCAATTGAAATTAAAAGTAGCTTATATATTAACACGTTCAATGCCACCATTGTTTTTAAAAGTTTTCTGTTATGCCGCCATATACAAATCGCGAGAACCCCAGACGTGCTCCCGGCACTACAAGAAGAAATACGTGGATATGCTAGGCGTATTCACTGGCACTTAACAAAAGTGAAATCATAAAAACCGATATTTCGTCTTCAATTGTGCTTTTAGTGTTTCCTGTATAACTGAAAAGATTGGGTAACACCCAATTTACTTTAATTTACAATTACTGGCAGTGCTTGTGTTTATGAAATTGTAATAATGGCAGAAAACAGATTTTACGGTAAGCAATTTTCGTAATCTGGATAGAGAATCTCAGACATTTTGTTTATTTATATATTATATTTAATCTAGGTCACAATCTGTGATCCAAATTTCAGACAAATCTGTTCAGCCATTTGAGCGTGAAAGAGTAACGAACATTCATGCATACATACTAACAAACTTTCAAATTACAATATTAGTAGGATCATATGGATACTAAAAATTTATCTCACCTATGAAAAGATTTGCTATTTCAGATTTTGAGTAATAATATTCAGGTTTCAGAGCAGAATATTCAAAATAATATTCAGAGTATTTTCTAAATATACAACGAGGTGTGTAAGCAATAAACGTACACAAATATTTACGAAAATAGCATAAAGTGTTGTGCTTACACCTTTAAAATACGTGTATGTGAACGGGGTACTAAAACGTGTAGGATCTTTATAGAGGCCACTAAACTTGCGGTTTGGCTAGTAACAGATAATATAAACGTAGAAAAACTACCCAAACAGACTGCAACTAATTTCATCTTGGTGAGTAATATAATCTTTATAGAGGCCACGAAACTTGTGGTCGCTGCGAAACACTACCACCTAGTCCAGTTATTCCCTAAGTGGTTTTGGTGGACCTCTAAAGGTCCACGGGAGAAGGTAGATCGGTCGAGCACTGTGATTAAGGTAGGCCGTTGCCCCACAATGCACACTCCCTAGTCATGCAAGGGGTCCATCGAATCTAGCAAAATTTTGATAGTAGTCCATGAAACAAAATAGGTTGGGAATCTCTGATCTGTCAAATTTCACTGTGACTGCGACGGTCAGACTATAGCAACACGGAACAGACATCTGGAAGCCCTGAAGCTATAATAAAGATAGAAATAGGCAAGGCAATCCATAACACATCCTGCAGAATATTCTACTACCTAGAAAAAATTTCGCAACATACTTTTCAGCTTTCACTTTTTTGTTTTGACGGTTTTAGTCTATTGCTTTTACGTTTTCCTCACCATTAGTAATGATGAATAAGTAGGTTTAAAAAAATAATCAGTAACATCACACCGCTTGTTTCATGGCCTCCCTGAAAGAATGCTTATTCAGCTACTAGTTCAGTTCAGCCAGCAATATTTTGCTATTGCCAAACAGAGCATATTCTATCTCTATAGCAAACTATCACAAATGTTATCGAATTTATGTATAAACTAATTCCGCGACTTTGCCCATGTTTTAAATCTCATGAACTCTTATTTTGCGATGATTTTTTTATGATATTGGAAAACAAACAAGCAGACGGATTTCTTGGTGGTAACAAATTCACGTTGCCTAGAAATACCAAACGTGGTAATCGTGGGTTGTCAACCTGAGGACGGGATGTTAGACCTCGAGTAAAGCTTAGCTTTCTGGCTACCGTACCTTCCGAACCGTACCACGTCAATGGCAAGCACTGACGTTATGGCGGCAGGAACAGGTAAGGCGGTGGCACCAATCAGGGCAAGTCGCTGCAAAACTTTACCACCTAGATGCCTCGGTATTAATAATGTTATGTCAATGCTCGCCTTTTACGAGCTGCCTGGCAGGAGGGTAGATGGTCTATTCTACAAAGGAGCCCGAACCAATACTGGTTCATGTGTTAGAGTACTCCACATTTTTCTACGATTGTAGACGAATATGACAACCCTACCATCCGCTAGTTTAATAAGGTATTAGTTACTTTACTTATCGTCGACGCTTGTTGGAATTCTTTTCTAGACACAATTTGTTAATATCAATTGTATATGTACAGGATATTTTTATTACCATAATTTTACATTACCGTGTCAACGAAAATTAATGTTCATTCAATGTTTTCTTAAGTATAGGTAAAGAAGTGTTATACATATATTGCGGTGAGTGCAAATGATTTTAATAAATTGTGTCTAATGAGGTAATGATAAAGTGATTTATTTATATGTGTAATCACTTTTAATAATCTAAATTACAGGAGTCTCACCAAAGGTCGACGATGGAAATAAAAATAATGGTAATTTAAAATGCTGGATTATCTTAACACAGACATTCAAACTCATAAACTTACTCATTTTTATTAATGGATGTTTTTTGGTGGTATTTACAGAAAACTAATAATGTCAATATGTTGCCGACTTGAGACTGTGATGTTAAATAATCTCAAAGTTTAGATTTCACTAGTACTCGTACATTCAGTAGTGGTCGAAGTTATGATCGGTTTGTCGAAACCATAACTTGTTAGAAACAGTTCTGATTTTGGGTTGGAACTATTCGAAATCAAAGTTATAATAATAGATTCAAATGCTTGACATTGACAATTTTATATTAAACATTTTGATGAATAATGCTGGAAACATGTTATCAGACGCGGCTAACGGACGCGGCTTACAAATGCGTCTGATTAGTATTTATATACCGTCCGCGGACTCTTTCGTGGGTTTCGACTGCCATAAACATCTAGCACTACACATATCTTTCGGATGTATGAATGCTCAAGGTCACGTCTGCGATTTACATCCGATAGTTTGCAAGACCAAGTACCCAAGAAGCTTACTTAGCTAAGAAATTAAAAAAGCTGTGCGAAGTACGCCATTTAGCTTTGCCTTTCTTAAGTCAAACCATCCAGTTCATGAACAATACTTAGTTCAATATTAGTTCTAAGTATTGTTCATGAATTGGATGGATTATGAATGGATGGCAAGGAATGACAAAAGGCTATGCGAAGTACGCCATTTAATTATGCCTTTCTTAAGTAAAGCCATCCAATTCATGAACAATAACTTAGTTCAATATCAGTTCTAAGTATTGTTCATGAATTGGATGGATTGACTTAAGAAAGGCATAACTAAATTAACGATCGCCGAGAAGGCGGCGCGCAAGAAGGCGGTTCCTTCGCCTTCAAAGCGCCTCCGATGCGGGGCTGCCGATGGGAGTCGGGGGACTTCCTTTGGCCAGCGCGGCCTCGCACGCCGGAGGGCGACTCCAGTGGCCGGAGTCGCTCCTCTTTCAGCGCGGGAGGAGGCCCGGTAAGGACCGTAGCCGAGGAGTGAGATGGTGAATGCCAACACGACCCCATCTCCCTCCTAGCCGGGGCGGCACGAATGACATATTGTGGTTTTTAGTCGGTTCGAGTCCGACAGAACCCGCTGTTCTCCCCCGAGAGCAGCGGGTATCCGGGGGGATTTTCCACACTATGAAAAAAGGCATAACTAAATGGCGTTCTTCGCACAACCTTTTTTCATTAGTTAGCCAAGTGTAAGCTTCATTCAATACGAGTGCCATTATACATTCATTATCTAGATACCCTGTAAGCCGCGGCTATTAGCCGCGTCTGATAGTATATTTCCAGCTAGTTTTTTTATAATATAAATATCCGAAACCAGCATGTTCGTATGAAAAGGGAAATGTACGTGGACGAAGCCAGGTAGGTCTACCAGGATATTGAGGTTTGGCAAGCGATACTTTCTGCCTACCTCGTAAGGACTTGTCATGAATAAATATATGTATCTATAAATTTTAAAAAACGAAAAACATTTTTCCCAGACAGGATTTGAACCTCTAACCTTTCGTCTCTAACCGACGAATGTTCTAACCATTTGAGCTACTGAGGATTCAAGTCCCCTGGCGAAATTGTTTATTATATGTACTTATACTTAAAGTTGTAAGGAGTGAAACGTTATTATGGCACCACCATATGAAATAGCGATTTTAGTTTGATATATGTGCATATACGTATTCCCCTATCTACGCTTGTTATTTTTTATTTTAATTCCAATAATGGAATGCAGTTCCAAGAACCGCTAGTTTGTGAATGAAGTAGCTGGGATATACGAGCTATTAGACGGTCATGTGGAATCTGCAAAAGTTCCGTTCTTACAATTAGATTACATCACATAAGAAAAAAATGATCCCAAACCGGAAGATCAAGCTGCCTTTGACAGGGCACGTATTGTCTCGCGTTTGAAGAAACAAAATTGCTGGCATCAATTTTAATATTAATATCGAATAAGCGACTGATATAGAAATGGAGCAAGTTCCCCAGAACCAAAATTCAATTTATCAATACGTTTGCATCTGCTGTCCATAATTTAGGATTTCATGTGATAATGGATGCGGAAAGCGCTATTTGAATATCTCTAATGCTTATTTCTCGAGGAATTCATTTGTGGAATAATAGAGTGAGATCCGATAATTTCATTGCATAATCAGAAGTTAGTTTTCTATAATAAATGTTCTAAATATGCTTCCTACTTAAGTAGGAAGTATGAAATTTAAAGCGAACGTAAGCGTATAGCAAAGATGTAATAAATGAGAATCTATTGCCAGAAGTTCATGGTTGCTAAGAAAAACCAATTTACATAAAAATGGTCCGATCTCTTTTGCAGAATAGATAATCTGTCTTCATACAAGGCAGCTCATAAAAGGCGAGCATAGGTTTACCGTCACTAACAGCGTGAAATCTGACTAAATGGTAGAGTTGTGCAGCAACACATCCGGATTAATACCACCCGCTTACCTATTCATTAGCCCTTGTACCTATTTGTTAGCACAAATATTTTTTTTGCTTGAGGCCTAACATCCCGAACTCAGGTTAGCATTGAATCATTACCAAATTTGGTGTCTTTAGGCGGCGCGAATTCGTTACCATCAGGAAATCCGTTTGCTTGCCTTACAATATCATAAAATCTAGAATAATGATTATGGTTTCAATTTAGGATAACTGAAGCGAAGTAAAACTGCAACAAATCAAATTAAATTTATAAATTTTGTCGTCTAAGTACAAACAATAGAACATTTTCCTAGATTCCCCTGAGAATGCATCATCAGATCCAGACTTTGTGGTAATGAACTCGGAGTAACGCTCTTTCAAATCAAAAATAATTTAAAATCAGTTAATAAATGGCGATGATATTGTTTTCGTCCTACATTTAAGAAGACAAATTCTTCTGTTTTGGAAGTCAGTTAAAAAAGGCTGAAATATAATTTAGAGCCTCAAGAAAAGTGGGAAACGCCTTAAAAAAGTATATTTACGCCCATATCCTCGAAGAGCTAGGCAGAGGCACAACCAAGGCACCCACGACTAACCGAAGACGCTAAGTCCCACAAAGTGATGAGTGGCAAGCCTATTGCCAACCGGGCACAGATCCAATCCCGAGCAACGTTTTTTTTTATAATTGGAAAAAACCAATTTCATTTTTGTTACCCGGCCTGGGATTCGAAACTGGGACCGCATGCAGTCAAGTCAACATAACAAAGTTTTATGTTTGGCAGTCGGTTGAAAAGGTTGAAATATAATTTATAGCCGCATGAAATGTGGAAAACGCTTTAATATGGCCATTAAAAATCACTGTAAATAGACAACAAAGTATCATTCATGATAAGAGTTTTGCTATTTCTAAAAATACGAAATTCACGTGGAAAATATCGATTTTCTTTGACAATGAACCTTGCATGGTCGTACTGTCTATACGTAGGCACGTTTAACGATACAGGAAACTAGGAATTCCCAGGAATTCCTCTCCCGTTATTCGTATCCGTAGCGAATATTTGTTTTCGTATGATCTTTGGGAATCTGGAATTTCTTTTGTAATATATGATCTAGAGTTGATGCAGGCATGTTTGGTAAGCTGAAAATTCAAACCTTATTTTTGTTACCAAAGCGAAGAAGGGATCAAAGTTGAAAATGAACCTATCTAAAATGTATACCACTCTTTTTTTTAAAGACGCTTATATTTAAATGCACCGGAAATACGACATTAAAAAACCGTGAAGTGCGAGTAGGACTAGAGATGGGCGTTAGATAACTTCACAGTGAATAAGTCACTGTGATTCGCTGATTAAAGTGACCGCTGTGATCTGTCAACAAGGAACTACGTTCCAACAGTAAGTATGACGTTCTAAAACGGTCTTCAATCGGTCGCAGTGATGGCAACTTGTCACGTTTGACTTCGCTCGCATTATTAGCTGATACTTTAAATTATTACTATCGACATTGATTTAAATTAACGTTCTCTCTCTTGTGTAAATGAAAACTTAATAAAATAAAAAAAGAATCAGACGAATAAGACAATAGGAATCTTCTCTTTTTTAAAGTCCCTTATAGATACTGCTAAATGGAACGTAACGTGGAAGACGAATGGAACTCCTGAATCGTTTGCCTAATTATTGATATCGGAGTAATAACTGTGACGATAACTACCGTGACTGAAAGGAATTAATAGCCAGAAGCCCAAGGTTGACATTGAGGTTGATATGAATATGATATATGAATCATATAAAGAATGTGAAGGAAGCCAGACAGATTTGTCAGAATCGAGAGGTCTGGCACTCGATACTCTCTGCCTACCCCGTAACGGACTTGTCGTGAAGATATATATGTATGTATGTAATTTATAATCTAGTTAACCTTAGTGTGACCAACGTGACAAATTCATAGAAGTGGGCGACACAAATCGTATTTAGATATTGAAACGTAAGTTGGACCTACTCGTATATCGTAATATCAGATATTGAGGCATGTAAAAACTATATATTTTCTGAAACACTATATTGCTGCATCGCAGCGATACTGTGCTAAGATCGGTTTAGTATCTCAGTCGATATCTTAAAAACTATATATATTTGATGAAACACTGTACTGTCAAATACTCAGCAATACGCGCAATCGCCTTATATTGTAATAATGTCTATGAACGCATGAATTACATAACACAACAAAACAAAAAAGAAAAAAAACAAGGAGTTTTGGCGGCATCGTGAATGAAAATGGTTATAATTTTTTTACAATTATTGAATTTAGTATAATTTATGAGTAAAATTAATTAATTTAGGTGGGAATTAGTTTAATTTATTTCAGTGAAAGTGCATAAATGAAATAATCATGAAGAAATTAGTGTATCGTGAATTTCCTCGCTGCCGCCAAATCTCCCGAAATGAGCTTAAAGTGACCACCGCTATACTCAAGACCCTGACGTGACATTATAAATAGTGACTAATGACTGTATAAGAATAATTAATACGGAAGACATGGGACTAATGACTGTATAAGAAATAATTAATGCGGAAGACGTGGCAGCATGGCCTAAAGGTCTTAGCCGGCCCCAGAATGGGGCAAATCAACCTAAAAAAAAACAACTAAAAAAAGTTTCAATATGACAGCACAATCCCTTAAGAAAAAAGTTTCAATTTGACAAAAAAATACCCATTAATAAAACAATCTGCCATTTATAGAATTCATTTATTACAAAAAATGTGATGAATTAAGAATCAATAATCAGTGTTTGAGTCATAAGTAATTATAGCATAGTATTTATACTAAATAGTTTCAGAGAGTATTAAAAGGTATAATTATTCCAAACATAACTTAGTTACCATAGTCATCATCAAAAGTCTGTAGGAAGCTTGCGAAAGCCCCTACATTAACGATAGTCGTAAATATAAGTTTAAATTTTAAATATGATTGATGATTTTTGAAATATGAATGATGATTTTTTATTATATAAACTTCAATGTGCAATTTAATTATTATTAATAACAAAAAGTTACAGAGTTTTATTATATCATATATGCATGTAATTTATAACATTTTTTTCGTTATTTAGTTTTCATTTTATTTTTATTTATTCATTTCATTATATAAATTATATTATATAAAATAAAATAAATCATTGAGTTTAAAATAAATATTCTAATTAAGTATTACTTAATTTTACCAATAAATATGTCAGTATGCCTCTGTGGTCTAACGGTCAAGGTTGGACTTTATAAGGTCACGGGTTCGATTCCCGGGTCGGGTAACAGAAAAGAAAATGAAGTTATTCCAATATTCTAACAAAAAGAAAATATTACTCAGGATTGAAAATGTTCCCAGTTGGCGATAGGCTTGCCATCCATCACTTTGTGGGACTTAGTGTCTGGATATTCGTGGGTGTCGTTTTTTAAGTACTTTACATTAGTTGAATTTTATAATCATTACATTAATCATCGTCTAATAATAATCATCAACTAATTGTACTATCACTTTCTATAAAATCGTCTATGGAATAAAACATGTATTTACTACCAAGCATTTTAGAGTTGCTTTACATGTCCTGTAATATTTTTATCTTTTAAAATACTCTTCTTCCATAATAAACTCTCTCTTCTTCAATAATACAACTAAAGTATAATATTTTCTCGCCCAAAAACATAATTGCCTTGCTGAATTGTAATTGTTTCTTTTGAAATCGATAAACAAATAAAAAAAGTCTTTTAAAGGTAGCAACATCTTGATTATATTTAGTAATTTATAACCAATTTTAACAAAATCATTATAATTTTATTGAAATCTGTCAAATAGAAGATGAAATATATAATATAAAATAGGAAAAAAAACAGAAACTTTTGTTTAACTATTGTTAAGAATTTTGTTGAAAATAAGTGAGTTAAAATAATCTTTATGTGATCTATAAACACGATCAATAATGATTACGTGTTTGTTATTTATCTAGCCTGTCTTATTTTCATAAGTTTATAATTTAAAAAAATGGGAAGTTTTTCTCCCATTTGGAAAAAACAACGGGTTGCAACCCGGGAGTGCAGGCAGAAGTGAAAACTTGAATGTTAACGTCAGTATGAAATTACTATCATTTATGTGGTAGAATATAATATTCATTTATTGCGCTATCTTACACAAACCTTACAACAGGAACATTCGCGCAAGCGCCCTGCGATATCCTAAAGAATTTTCAATCAGGCTGAGGCGCGTTCAGAAGTTTTTACTATTTCCAAAAAAGTGCCCAACGCCGCTAAAGAAGTTTACACTTCAGCAAAGTAGGAATTTATATGAGTATATTACACTACTATTTTTTGTAGGTATATTAA
Organism: Calephelis virginiensis; assembly: GCA_002245475.1. Taxonomy (NCBI): domain Eukaryota; kingdom Metazoa; phylum Arthropoda; class Insecta; order Lepidoptera; family Riodinidae; genus Calephelis; species Calephelis virginiensis. The sequence continues at coordinate 313,120 of NJDC01000171.1, forward strand.
TCGATTACTCCGTCATTTTGGAATCAACTTTAAAACTTTTTTTTTGCAATGACGTACTTTCAAGGTAGTCCTATTGCCGCCAAGCCTGGGTCTAATGGAATCATAGAAAAAACGAATTTTGGAGCAATTAGATGATAGGAATACTTATTGAAATCAAAGTAGGATTTTTAGTGCGTAATGTATAAACACAGAAACCGAATTTGGTTTTTTGTCGAAGCTTTTTTTTCATCGCAGTCAACAGGTGACTGGCGGGTTAAAGGCCTAGCCTTAAGAAATATTAACGTATTACCTACGAAGGTCAGGTTGAAATCCGTACAGAGGATAAAAAATTCATTTCAAAAGTTCATTTACTGTACATAAACACAAATGTTTTATTTTTTGTCTGGGTTTTTAATAAATCCTTTATTGTCTTTATTCATGTACATATACCAACGTAACGTAACGTAAACTAATAAGTATTATTGACCGAAAGTCATATTATAATAATTCACTTATTCTGGAGTTAGATTAATTTTAACTGATCCCACCAACTTCCGTGAACTTGTTTGACTGCCGCAACATTTCAGATAATCCTACCTAATAACTATCTCGATTATGCGAGCTTTCAAATAAAAAAGTCCGCAATGAAATCAGTCTACACGTAGGTACACATATGCACACAGACACGCATGTCCGCACACACATGTACTATGTCTTTCCCATCTGGGGTTAGACGTCACAAAACTAGTGTTTTGCGTCCTAAAGTGCTTTCTCAATCCAAACTGGAGATGCTCACACATGCTCAAACTGGCGATGTTCACACACTCTCTCCTATCTGGGGTTAGACGTAATAAAACTAGTCTTTTGCGTCCTAAAGTGCTTTCTCAATCCAAACTGGAGATGCTCACATATGCTCAAACTGGCGATGTTCAAACGCTCTCTCCTATCTGGGGTTAGACGTAATAAAACTAGTCTTTTGCGTCCTAAAGTGCTTTCTCAATCCAAACTGGAGATGCTCACATATGCTTAAACTGGCGATGTTCACACGCTCTCTCCTATCTGGGGTTAGACGTAATAAAACTAGTCTTTTGCGTCCTAAAGTGCTTTCTCAATCCAAACTGGAGATGTTCACACACTCTCTCCCATCTGGGGTTAGACGTCACAAAACTAGTGTTTTGCGTCCTAAAGTGCTTTCTCAATCCAAACTGGCGATGTTCACACACTTTCTCCTATCTGGGATTAGACGTAATAAAACTAGTCTTTTGCGTCCTAAAGTGCTTTCTCAATCCAAACTGGAGATGTTCACACACTCTCTCCCATCTGGGGTTAGACGTCACAAAACTAGTGTTTTGCGTCCTAAAGTGCTTTCTCAATCCAAACCGGAGATGCTCACACATGCTCAAACTGGAGATGTTCACACACTCTCTCTTATCTGGGGTTAGACGTAATAAAACTAGTCTTTTGCGTCCTAAAGTGCTTTCTCAATCCAAACTGGAGATGTTCACACACTCTCTCCCATCTAGGGTTAGACGTCACAAAACTAGTGTTTTGCGTCCTAAAGTGCTTTCTCAATCCAAACTGGAGATGCTCACACATGCTCAAACTGGAGATGTTCACACACTCTCTCCTATCTGGGGTTAGACGTAATAAAACTAGCCTTTTGCGTCCTAAAGTGCTTTCTCAATCCAAACTGGAGATGTTTACACACTCTCTCCAATCTGGGGTTAGACGTAACAAAACCAGTATTTTGTGTTCTAAAGTACTTTCTCAATCCAAACTGGAGACGCTCACTGACTCACTTCCATCTGGGGTTAGACGTCACAAAACAAGTACTCTGCGTCTTAAAGTGCTTCTTCAATCTAAACTGTAGACATTCGGTTAGTCAAGCTGTTTGCAAAGTTTGGGCCCATTTATGCAATATGTCCAGAAACATTTAAAAAACCAGTCAATTCCCACCGTATTCAAGTACCCGTAGCTTATTAGTTGCTGTCTCATCTGTACAGGTTCCGTAGGTTACCAGGACCCAGTAGCGTGCTTAAAGATTAATCAGAGACTTCCAACACATTAAAAATAAATTGCACATCGTTCCAGAGTTCAGTCTTTCGTTTTTCTTCATTGCACTTTGAAAAGTGTTCCATTTCTTTACCGAGAGTCAAAATCTACAAAATTCACTAATATTTGGTTGATATTCGGAAGGCTAAGCAATGGATAGCTTCTGTGGTCTAGCGGAATGGAGTCGGGCTTGACTTCTTGAAGTCGTAGGTTCGATCCCCGGGTCGAGCAATAAAAAAAATAGATATTGTATATTTTAAATTTTCTAATATTTTCAAGTTTCGGTTTGCGAAATGCTTGCCATATATCACATTATGGGCCTTAGTGTTTGCGGATAGTCGTATGTGCCCTGGTTTAGCTTCTGCCTCCGGTTGATAGACAGGAGCGAGAAGATACTTTTTAACCAATGGAATTCTCCGACTAAGAAAGTATTTCCAAAGCAACACAACTTAAATGTTTTTGAAAAAAGGAAATGCGGTCAAGTGCGAGTCGGACTCGCACAGCGACAGTTCTATACAAATCTATAAAAACAAATAATAGTTCACCCATCCTAAAATTAAATGATTAAAAAAATACTGTTTTGATTTTTTCTTGATCTGTGCTAATGTTGCTTTGCACTTAATTTCAAGATTCTGAATTCACTGTAGTACCGTGAAGGTTTTGAATCGCTTGCGTGTTTTGAAAATTCTGCAAAAAAATTCCAGCATAAACGTCTATATCTTTAGAATGTGTTAACTTAGAAGCTTAATTTTTCACAGCTCCATGGGATAGTTGACTTTAGTATTTGATATCAATTTCAGGTTGAAAGAAAGAAAGAAAGAAAGAAAAAATATTTATTTGCGGAATATGAGTGTTACAAAGGTGTTACAAAATTATTTAAGCGTTCCTACATATTCTACCAACTTGTGGTGTGCAAATATTTTAATATGTTTTAATTAATTATTCACAATTTACTATTTACACACTGTTTTTTGTTTGTTTTGAGATTACATGATTATTTATTGATACCTCTTTCCTTAGAAAAAGAGTTTTAACACACGGACGGACAACAAAGGGATCCTATAAGGGTTCCCTTTTTTTTCTTTAAAGATTCGGAACCCTAAAAAGAGTGAATAGACACCCTTCAGCTCAGTATTTAACTTTTAACATTTTTTTTCTTTTCGTCACGTGAGGTAAGTTTACTATAAACAAAAAATAAAAAATGAAAGTAAAGCCAGAAATATAAGACAAAAAACTATTTTTAGTTAAATGAACAAACATATGTTCAACCTTGAATCCCCAAAGAATAATTTCAAAGCTCAAAGGATAACGTATGAACAATTTAAAAGATAAACAGGTAATCTAATAAGTAACTTATCGTTCAGTTATTCGTTGAAAGGTAAAAGTAATTTACTATTTACTTAGAGTTCTATATGTTTCATGTTTATTCAGCGAAAAACTCACTCAAAATGAATTATTCACAGCCTCAAGGCGAGCGTGCAATGAATTCTGCCCTTTGCTGTCGGTCCAAGTAATAAGAGGTATTTTGTTCGCGGAGCGCAAAATACGCCGCCTTAAAATTGCTCAGTCATGAATAAAATTTAATTTAAATGTTAAAATTTAATCTTATGAATGGATTATTACATTAGTTTCGCATATGAGTTACCTTTATCTATTAAGTAGTCTTTTAGCATTGAGCTATCATTACTAACATACAGAGAGGCTATCCGAAACAAAATATGTGTCGTAAACTTGACTATAATATGATCAAGAATTAAGTAGCTTCATGCAGCTAACTGCAAGTTAAAATATGCAGGGATAGATCGCTTACAAAGAATAATTTTGTCGCGACAAAAACGTCATAAGCGCCGTGAATCTCATGGCGAGTACGCGTTTTGTTCAACGTGATGATTGCGTCTTTTGCTCGTTAACTCGTCTTACAAAAAATTTGTTCGGAGTGTCTTCTCGATACGTAGTAATATAACTCAATGCCACTTAGTATGTAATTGATATACATTGATATGTATTCAACCTCTATAACCGACTTAAATTTCAATATTTTCTTAGTACTTTTATAACAAGTACCTAGCTAACAAGTAAATTATGCAAAGTGTTGTACTCAAAGATGGAGTAATACTAAGCTAGAAAAAATGTACAATATATTAAGGACTTTCCTGGATATCTCTAGAATTTTATCATTGCACTTAAGATCACCTAAAATAGGTCTTTGAAATAAACTAAAAAATCCCCTTTAACAAATCATGGAAAAATCTAGCACACAACAAATACAGGCATCAAATCCGAAACCTT
>NJDC01000172.1:22931-44052 GCA_002245475.1 Calephelis virginiensis
ATGAAAGAAGCCTACTCCTAACTATAAGTGGTATCAATTATGGCGAGTCGCTACTGCATTTTGTAGTATAGTCTATCTAAACTAGCACTAGGAGCAAAATCCAGTAATCTAAATTACTAGTTTATTCAAGTTATATATGATGGGGTCGTCACATTCCTTCACCAAGGAAAAACTTGCGTCGCAGGGACTCATTGGTGCAGATATCTCCAGAAAGTCCCTCTTATTATGCAGAAGACGCTATTAACTTCCAGTAAAATCTTTTACGCTCAAGCTGTCGCCACTAGTCATCCACCACAGCTACAGTACTCCAAACCCCCACTAACCGTGCAGTTGCGCGAGGAAAGTGTCGAAGGCCTGCTGCAGAGTGTCCACGTGCTCCACGTCCAGCCCGTACTCCTCGCTCGCAGCCGCCGCCATTTGCTCTCCCACCCACTCTTGGACTTCTTCACACTCCTGAGCGAACCTGTGTGATACAAGAGTATTAAATATCACAAAAAACAAACTAAGATACTACTTAATTAACAAAAAAAGTACCATTACAACATCCCTCTTTTTCCGTTGAACTTTCCATTTTGTTTTTTTTAAACTGTCGTACTTTCATTCATACAGCACCTCTATTACAGTTAACAGTTTTTTTTATTTTTTAGGTTACACTCACTTGAAATATTTGAGACTCTGTTGCAACCGCTGCTGTCTCTTGGCCGACATGAGCTTCAGCTCCTCGTAAGAGTTCTTCAGTTCCTCGATCTTGTTCTTTATTTGTTCACCGTCAGCTTCGGGCACTCGGTCCTGTTGTAACATTTTTTTGTAATTAAAATGAATACGTACATACGAGTACGTAACAGAATATTAAAAAAAAACAAATATTAGATAGATCAATTAAGAATTTAGATTTCTTCTGATCGAACTGAAAGAAAGTTTCATCGATAATTTATTTTTTACCAGGATCGCAAGCCACTAAGTCAATCACTTAGTCAGTCATTCAGTCGGTCACTCAGTAACTTTTTTAGTCATAAAATCAAGTAAGTATCTTCATGACCATATCCACGAAGAGGTAAGCAAATACACAAAATAAGGCTTCGACGATTAAAAAAAAACTGTAACCTGACCAGAGAATAGCACCAGACATTTCGAGCAGTAAACGCCAATATAGGACGAGTAGATCATAGGCGATTACAAATTTAGTCCTCTGTCAGTAATTTAACTAAAATCAGCCTTCTCCAAAATGGAAGTGTAAAAGAATTAGGAATGTTTTCCAGTTATAGCCGTGAAGCGACAAGGCTACATAAGCATAACATTACGAGGGTGGATTCCTCATATCGTTCAACTTTAACCCCCATTGCTTTGGGTCATACCATTCATCTTTCAGTCATTTTTGTCACTATAACATTGTTCTGATTTTTATCTTATACATTTAAATCACTACTAACGCCATCTATTTTACATATTATAAAACTTCATACCTGTATGGCGGCAGCTGCCTTCTCAAGCTTAGCGAGGGTAGTGAGGAAGCCAGCCAGCTCTCGTTGTGTAGCGTCGAGCTTCCTCAGCAGCGCGAGGGCGGATTCCTCGTCCCGGCCAGCTTCAGCCCCCGCCAGAGTCGCACGCCTACTGCCCAGCCACGCTTCGGCTTCCCAGACTTCAGACAGCAACTAACGAAATAAATAAGAGGTTAAGTTATAATTTTGACTATTAATTTCATCAATACGTATATCAATAGATTTTTTTCGTTGCGCGTCTTCAATTATAAGAAACAATCACAATAGTTTATTACAGTTTCAATCTAAACAAGTTTTAATTAAGTTTTTATTATTTAACTAGATCAATTAATCATTATCAGCAAATGTGTGTAGGGCGCTTAGTTTAAAAAAAATCTACATCATACCACAAACCAGCCAGAAATCGAGCTTCGTTAATAACTGGGTAAACGTTAGAAGTATACGTTAACCCATTAAATATTTGGTTTAAAGCTGTAACTAATTTATAAATAAAAAACGTCTACTATAAAAAGTAACGTATAATATATCAAATGTCAGCAAGGAATAAATAAATGACGAGAACAAAATTTTAGTACTGAATAAATAAAGAACCAACCTGTAGCAGCTCGGTCCTTGCCCGCAGCGCATGCGCGCGAGCCTGTGCGGCATCCCTTGCGGTCCGCAGCGCGTGACGCAGCTCCCGCGTGCGGGCCTCCAGCGCTGCGGAGGCGAAGTGTCCACGCCGCACCAGCGCCGCGCCACGTGACGCCACTGTCTCCACCGACGACTCTCTGTAAATTCAGTTCTTATTTATCGTTCTCGCACTTTGAAAGTAAAGCCAGTTGGTATGTTGCTAGCGTTAAATGATGAGGCAAATGCTTATGCTATTCAAAAGGAGTTTAAATCACTAGCAAATGATTAACAATAATGAAAAACATTGCTATCTAAGCGAAACCTTACCAGAATTCATGTTACGATTTTAAACTCTCTAAAAAAGAAGAAAAAATAGCCAACATCCATCAATATCCAAACCATAATGACACTTTTAGAATGGTGCTATTCTCATTTTTCATACTCGCGTACGTAAATGTATATTTCTCACTATCAGGAAATTTTTGCGCTTGGTCATCTTTCTATACATTAGAAAAACGTAAAATTTCTTATGACGATTTCGACTTACAAAAATCATCTAAGAATATAAATACCTGGCGCTGATTTCAGACTCCAAGGCCAAATGCTTCTTCAGCAGCGCTTGAGCTTCAGGTAAGGTGGCGCCCATTTCTTCAGTACTACACGCCGCTTCACGTTCCCGTAACCTATCGTATCAAAGAATGTACATTTAGTAACCACTTTTCCATATGCAAAAATCAAAGAAATGTAATTCATAACATAAAGAGAAGACTGAACTCAAGTTGACAACCATTTATATCATTCTATGGCGCAATTTTTATAAGACGACTGAAGTTGCTATATTGTACGCAGGCATAACCTTTGAATGAGTCTTACTTTATATTATTACTTATTTTATGCCTGCGAGAGCAAACTACGAAAAGCAACTTACTTGTAGAAGTTAACTTATATATGAACCTGTGTAAAATTGTAAATGTACCTAAAGATTTTACCGAACAAATAAAATAAATTCATCCTGTAGAATATTTATCAACACAATAAACTTAGCCTAAGTTCACACGACAGGCAATAGATAAGATTCACAAACCATAGTGCGTTTGCAGCAGCAAACAATTAAAATCGAGCTACACGCAGATATAACATCCTGCTCCTTCAACCCTCTTCGTACATCTCTCAACTAAATCACTTACCAACTTATCTCCTCTTCTGCATCTCTCTCCCAGCGGTGCAATAGAGCAGCATCTTCTAAGTTATCTCTTCGAATTTGCATTGGTTCTTGTAATTGGCGGTACCTGTATAATAAGAATATTAAAAAACAAAATCCATCTACCCAAAAATATTAATGACATATTAACATTTTTAGAGTTCTCCTGACATGTTTTTTTGTTTGGTACACGGAAAATTATGACAGTATAATAAGGACATATGTGTGTGTAATTATGACAGTATTGTTGTGATAAAATTTTAACATGATAATGTGTTTATGACAAAATAATTGATATCGTGTATTTAACTCACCGTGTAGTAGCGTTTTCAGCGCGTTCCAATATCTCGCTGGCCATGAAGTGTCGTCGTTCGGCCAATAGTCTCGCTGTGTCGGCCAACTGCGCGGCCAACTCTGCCTTTGCTGCTACCGTCGCTTCCAACCGGGAGTGACGCTTGAGTAGACCAGTCACGGAAGACAGGTCGACACCTGAATAAATGTAATATTAACATGAAGTTTTACGGTATACCACATTTATATAAATTTGAAAGTTATCCCGTCTAAACCTAGTCTCACGAATATAATTAAAAGATCAGGGTCAAACCTAACACTTTCTAAAATTTGATTCTCACCCAATAACAGGCTGCCACGTCATTCACGTATAGCATATTATTGGTTGGATGTAAATTTTAAGCAGTGTTTAGTTAAACAAAAAGTTTATTGTTGATTATTGAAAGCAATTAAGATTTCACATCACCTGATTGGCCGAAAAGTTTTAATATATCACAGTGTTTAATTAAACATGTGAATTTTTTTTTGTTTGTTGTTGAAAGCAGTTGAGATTTCATACTACTGATTGGCCATAAGGTATCGCAGTCTCCTATTTATTTATATAGGATGTTTCATTTAATTCCATGGCCATATATGGCAAAGGCTCTTGCAGAACAGCCGAACTTACGCTACACTTGTATAGTTTAAATAATGCTAATTGTAAATACTGACCATGATCTTCACTCAGCAGCTGAGATTCCACTTCATCCAGCCAGGCAGTGAAGTCGTCCAGACCGCGGAGGTATACACGAGCTTGGTACGCTTCTTGCAACCGCTCCCGTCGTAGTTTCGCAGCCTCCTATATATTGAAAACGGGATATTTTGTAGACTACACAAATCTGCAGAGTGAAATTTTTGCAACGACAAATAAACAGGCCTTTTTAACAAACGCTGTAACCTATTGCGAAATAGTGACACTTACTGTGGTCGTAGTCAACTTGAATATTTTATTTATTTTTATTTTGTTTTCTATGCTATATTCTCCTATATTGTAAATAAGCAGTCTTTAAAAATCAAAACAAAAAACAACAAACCAATATATAACAATGGTATTATAATAGGATATACTCTTTTAAAATCCTTATTACTTATTTTGATCTTAATTTAAACACAATTATTTAAGTAATAAACATCACCTCCACCTTTTCTGTTTGTTGAAGTCATATTTGAAAATATTATATTAACTAATGACATAAAACGTTATAATAATATGTTAGAATACATTGTTTCTACACCAAAACGTACAAAATAGACGTACACTAAAAAAAGTCGGCGAGTCAACGCTTCTTTGAACTCAGGTTATGAATGAAATATAAATGAAATGTAAATAAATCAACTACTTCCTCTATAAATTATTGGATTCGACTTCATTCAAATTAAATATTGATTTATTATTTAGAATCGTTTGAAACAAAGCTTACCATAAGCTCCCGCCATAGATTTTCCAAGTCTTCAACATGTTGGCCAATCTCTTGAGACGCATAATGTTTTGATTCTGTTGACAAAACAGCGATGACCATCATTCATACAAAAAAATAAGAGGTGAAGAAATAGATTATAATATTATATAGAGGCGTTATAAGTGCCTTTTGTATCGTATATGTGGTATAAACGATTTTCTAACTAACATTTATACCTTACGTCGACGCTCCGTGAAACTTCATAACTAATATGAAGAATATTCACTTGTATACTTTCTCATCAATTATATCACATGCACGCAAGTACACACGCACGCATTCACGTACGCAACACGCACGCGTACACTCACGCATGCACGCACGCACACACAATCCTTTATATACTTAATTTATAAACATACTCGTGTTACAATCCAAAATACTGTACTTGTGGGATTTTAGTCATGGAAAAAATCATTTTTAGGTACATATACTCAGTATTTTGTGTATATGTTATTGACAAATGATGAAGATGTAGAAAAGATTCATCATCAAAAAGTCTTTCGAAATTATTTGATATCTACCTATCAGCTCCTCGCCTCTGTTGGCGACGTCATCAATGCTCTTCTTATTGGCCGCCAGTTCAGACTCGAAGGCGGCGTGTTTTTGTATCTTACTCTGAAGATTTGATAGCTCCCTGGAAATAATATTTTACAATTAATAATTCTAGTTAGCGAAATTACTTTAAGAAACTCTACTTAATTTAGATACACGATATAAATAAATAAAATATATCAACTTTCTGAACATGCTCATATCTTTCATTTTTATTATGCCAATTATCATACGTGTCCCATATGACTCACGTTAATTCGTGTAATACCAAATAGCTTTAATACTTTGAAATATAAGTCACAGGTTTTAGTGAGAGAGGTCAGCAATTATTACTAAAAATTAACCACTCTTTATATAGTCCCTACCCAAGTAACTACCCGTCAGTATATAGAAAACTAGCTATCCCGGCGAACATCACCCGTTCAATTTGTAAAGGACAAAGTAATCCCACAAAAACATTTCATGTAAAATGTTGCTAAAAGGTTTGCCATGTCAATAAGATATCAGATCTCATGTAGAACCAAGCTTCTGAATCTATACGGCCTAACTCTACAGACCCTAACTTCACAAATTCTACATATCAGTTTAGTATCGAAATAAATATACACCCGAATCCAGCCTACGTTCATCCCACAAAAGTCTGGCTGTTGGGAATTGAACCTCAGCCAGTTAATAGCCAATTACTAGACAAACGGACGGATCGATAAAAAAAGGTGTGTATGCGATTCACAGACGATAGAAATGAAACTTCAGTAAATCGACAAAAGAATGAGATAAATTTATATTTGTGTCTCTTACCTGCAAAAGAATGAGATGAATATATATTTGTGTCTCTTACCTGCAAAAGAATGAGATGAATATATATTTGTGTCACTTACCTGTCGTTTTTCTGTTGCACCCGTTTTTAAAATCACAACGATTCTAAAGAAGTTTCACTTCAATAAAATATCATTAATATCATATATTATTACTAGTATAGTTCTACCTGTAGTTAGTATCAGTAGCGATCTGCATCTTTAGTTCTATCCACTCGCGGCCGTGTGCGAGATCCCGCAGGAACTGCTGCAGCTGCAGCGCCTGCTCCAGCTTCTGTCCGCGAAGCTGGCATGACTCCTGGAAGTTACAGAAAGCGTTATATCACATGCAACGGCAAAGCTGTCGATCTCAATAGAATCCAAGATTTTATCACTAGTTTAAAACCATATTATCCGGTAAATACTGAATTTGAGAAGCAACCTAAATAATTAATAATTTGAACTCCGCCTGGGAAACGGCGACATTAAGGATCGTTACCTTAAGACGCTCAGTCCTGGCCCTCACGTCGCTGACCCTGCGGCGGATATAGGGCGCGTCGTAGTGGTCTCCCTCGAGGGCGCTCTCGGCCAGCTTCTCCAGCTCATCAACTCTTCCCACCTGGGATTCCACTAGCTTGCAGAACTCTGCATGCTTGCGGATCAGGGCTTCCACAGCTAGAAACGCAAGTTATGTTACAAATAGGTGTGGAAATATTTAGATGAATGTTATTAGCCGATTCAACGCCTAGTCCTGAAAAATTGTATATAGATATTTCATAACTCTAAGGATAAATGTACATTGGAGGGATTCTCAAAGTTTTATTTAGGTGAAAGCAGAGTCCGATGAACAATTGACATCTCACAGAAACTGCCAAAAACGATTTTGACAATTCCAGCGTTCGAATTAAAGTCAAAAGAGAACAATTTATGTGCTCAACGTGTGCAAGAATAGAATAGAAATATTGATGTCAAATTAGTTGGCTCTAGAGCATTTATATTTTGACTTTATTTACGTTTACGCGCGTTAAAGCACCACTATTGTTAGTAAAAGTCGATTCGAATTTCCAAACTAAAAATGCTTTCGATTCGAAAACGCTGCAATTTCCGCTACGTGCACGTGTTAGCCTGCATGAATGCATGTAGCTAAAAGTAAAGGAAAATTTAGTTACCGTCCAAGTTCTCTCCCAAGTCGTCGTTGTTGAGGAAGGCCTCCTTGGCCGCGAGCCAGTCCTCCACCAGCCGAGCTTGCTCTTTGAACAATTGCAGCTTGTGTGCCTGTGAACCAACGTACCGATTAGTTTCTACATTCTGTAAAGCAAAAAAACGTTTCTATCGCTGCCAATATACGCCAAAAACTTTAAAGCTACCCAACTAATAATATTTAAATGTACAGGTGAGCCCTTACCATAAAAATATCTTATTTCCACGTCCGTTTCCCATTACCATAGCCTTACTCCAGCAATTTAATCAATGTAGACTTAGTATTAAGTACTCAACGAAGTTTGATACGATATTTATCATGAAATAATTTGTTTTATAAACCATATTATTTTTACGGTCCTTCAAGCCGGATAAATCTCCGCTACTAATCAGATTTTAATGTCGCCTTAGCTTCGATCAGAATGAAACAAACGCATCGCCCCGGTATTTAAAATTAGTGCAGTTTTATTAAATGTTTTGAATAATCAATTGTTTGGAATAATTTTGTTGTTTTTTGTCGAAATGTTAAAAAGTCCTAAAAACAAAATAAGAGTCGGTTTTACTGCTTTTGTTATATTAGACGCAAGTTATCTTTGGAGTCTATGACAAAAAATTTAAACCTGATTTAAAAGCACAATGCATTTAATTTCATAACTAAATAGTTACCTGCGTCAAGTACTGTTTCCTTTGAAGCCAGGCGCGGTCCAGTGTCGAGGACAATTTCTCTACTCTCTTCATCTTTTCCGGGTCCTTACCATCTGCTGCTTCTTTCTGTAACCCTGCTATTGCTTTCTGACGACCGTCGATTTCCGCCTGCAAGAACATTTTTATTAAAAAACGAACTATATAACTGTTAATTTTTAAATTGGGGGAGTGATGCAGGCAACGAATATCCACTTTTTTTAAACATTAATTTTAAATCACCGTTTCTGTAATAATTGTACTATGGAATTTATATGTGAAAATAAAGATTTATTACTAAACGAAACTTAACAAATTTTTACCTTTCTCTCTTGATGCAGCTCGAGTAAGGCCTCAGCGTCAGCAATGCTCTCGGGTTCGGCGCCCTCCATCCTCTTCACAGCTTCCGATACCCACAGCTCCAATTCCTAAACATAAGATAATATTAAACCACAAATACCAAACGATCTAATTCCATTTGAAAAATTGATTACTAAACTATTCAAAATGTGTACATAAATATCGAGTGTGTTTGGACCTACACCCCGATGTGAAAGTTATCGATTCAAAAATCCAATCAAGAAATAATTTTTTATTGCAGTGAATTCTAATAACAAAGCAGCAATTATTCCGGAATTATTATAATAAACGGATTCGCAAAAGATTCTTTACATTTTGAGAGTTGAAGACGTATTAACAGCTTTCACTTACAACCCCATTTATCTTCAGATTAAATGCATAGCCTTATTAATACTTTGCCTAATTTGTTATTAACATATTTATTTTTAAACATTACTCGTACCTTTAGACTCTCATCAAACTTGTGTTCAGCGATGGCTTCATCCAGAAGCGCAGTCCGTCTGGCCGCGAGCTGCTGGAGACCTTCCCACGCTGTCTCCAGAGCCCGCAGCCTCTCGTGTATCTCAGACGCGTGTTCGGGATGACTGACAGACAAAATATATCTAATATTAATCCAAGTGTGACATAGGGATGTAAAGAAGCAACATCTTGCTTTTTGAATTAATTTGCAAATTTGATGGATTATCTCACTAGTGCTGTCAGTCGGACTCGGTGGTAGGTCCTGCACAGGTTAATCCGATTTGGTACTACCGCTTTATATATTATACTTTATCGTACCACCTCAAAGCGAGTATAATGGCGTTGTAGTGACCTCGTTTGAAACTACTATTACTACTATCATCATCTATTACTTAATATCTTTGGAAGGGTATGTATCATCATACGTGACATTATAAATGTAAAATTGGCATAAGTCAAATGTATCTTCAATTGGGTCCATTGAGTTCTTGCACACTATAACTTATTTAATAAATGCTGAGATTTACTCTGAGATAAATTTATTGCTGTGATCTGTAAGTCGTAACAGTACATTCATTTGTGTGGAATAGTCATTATTTTATTATATTACATGTTATCCATATTTTAGCATTAAAGTTACTTACCTAGCAGCCAATCTTTTCGCATCAGCCCTAAGCACAGCCAGTTTATCTCCAATGGCCGTGGCCTCAGCAGCCCTTGCTTCATGTCTGCGCTTCAACTCGTGGGCGGCGGCCAACTCCCGTCCGCGATCGTCTCGTGCGAACAACGCTTCCTTCTTAGCTATCCTCTCAGCTAGTTCTTCAACATCTCTGTAATTTGGAAGAGGTCCTAAGATTGATCCTTGTGGTATACTTATTAGAGTAAGGTTGAGAACAAAATGCGATATCAGCCATGTATTGTTTATATTTGAAAATAAAATATTAATCGTTGCAGTGTCTTAATTAAACATCAAATTAAAAGTTTAATTATAAAATTATTTAAAGTTACAAAATATGTAATTCAAACATCAGGTTATATCTTGTTTCCTGCGCAGTTAACCGCAATTAAAATACCTGTTAAATGAATGTAGCTCTAAAGCAGCAGCTAGTCTGTCCCTGTATCGCTGTAGGGCTCCGCTGAGGGCCTTCCACTTGCTAAGGCATGCGTCGCGTCTCGCTGCAACCGCTTCTGCGCCTTGTTTCGGACCCTGTGGAAAACATTTCCAAATTGTTACATACGCAGATTTTCTAATTATTGATATATTATGATCCAGAAACATTAAGTTTTTCAAGAGTTTTACGGCACAACATCTAGAAATGTGCTAACTTGAGATTCAATACTTAAAATTTTAAAGATTCTTAAATAATGACATATACAGGTATGAATGGCGAGCTTTTAAGAGGCTGTCGTTTTAAAGCTTTTCTGCGTATTTACCAGCTTAACAAAATAAGTAAGGCGGTGGTCGCGTACTAGACGAGACTTAATAGAACTCGATTCCGAAAATATGTAAATATCTTGAATTATTTTAAAAGTGTTGGTCCTGGTCACTTGTGTAGGATAGTCCATCTGCCTTCAAGTCAGACAGCTTGTAAGAAGTGAGCAAAGATTAAAAGGGTCATTAATAACAAGAATACTTATGACAAAAGTTTCCTAGTTGCAAAACTCGTCCGGGTAGGGATCCACCACCTTATTTATTCTGCCACCATAATAACAGTTTCATATTCCGATCCAGAGAGTCGCGCGGTCGGTAGACTTGCATTATAATTGGACTAACACCTCGACCACAGGGCTATTCAGTATATTTTAGGGACGATCACTGGGTAAAGTGTACATAAAATAGCTGTCAAATGACGTGTTTTTATATTTGCGATATCCTTTGTATTTATATTGGTCATATGAGATAACAAATATGAAACACATCATTGGACAGCTATTTGATGTACACTAAACTCAATGATCATCGCCAAAAAGATACAAAATCAGCCCCCAGGACAAGACCTTCAACATCTTTGGTGCCCGTAGGCCACCGTTATCTCTTATAATCACGAGAGCCGTATGCTTGTTCGTTATCTCATAAAATAAAAGAATATTATGTTCAGCTTTTATGGTTACGAAGTATCCGGCTCGAAGGACCATTAATTTTCACACTACTTGACCACAATGCACGCAAAATACTATGGACTTAGGTAATATGTCTACTAGCGGCCCGCCCCACAACACTTTATTTATTAAAAAAAAAAACAGAATCAAAATCCGTTGCGTTGTTTTAAGGATTTAAGCATAGAAATGGACATAGGAACAAGAAAGCGACTTTGTTTTATACTATGTAGTGATAGTGTTGAACTGACCTGTTGCAATAGTTTATCAGCAAGCGCTGTGATACTGCGAACGTGCTTGTCGTCCACTTTCATGTCGCTGTCGAGGTCATCCAGCTTGCGTATGAGGGCTGTGCAATGCTCGTAATCCCGACCTAGCTCATTCGCTTGCACCTAAACCAACATTTAGAGAAAATTAGTAAAAAAATATAGAGTAGCTCCATTTATGATTGATAATAATTAGTACTCGGCTCAAGGGCTCTGTTAAGTTGTTAAGATAGTTCTTAGCTATATTACGGATAGGTTTCGTCAAGGCTTATTTCATTTTATAATTATACTACAATATAATATTTAGACGGATCATATTAAATATAGAGTCATGAACGATGTTTGTTATGAAAGACAGAAATTAATTTAGTCTATGATAAGAACATACCATCATCTCTTTGTCTCGTATCCATGCTTCTATTTTATCCAGGTGTTGGTTGAACTCCAAAATATCTTGTGCTTCTTCTAGACCACGACCTGAAAATAATTTATAGCATCACAATGAAAAATACTTTCGAGCGTGTTTATTTGTTTATGTCTCGTCTCTCTTCCTTCCTCACTCCTTTTTCCCATTTTCTCCCACTACCTTTATCTCCCGCCCCCTCGCTCTCTATTTGTGTGCGTGCGTGCGTGCGCGCGCGTGTATCTGTGTGTGTGCATGTGTGTGTGTGTGTGTGTGTGTGTGTGTGTGTGTGTGTTTTTAACGTGTAAATGAGCATGTGTGTGCGTGTATCACCTGTCTCCTCAGCGGCAGCCTCGAGTCTGCTCCAGTCGTCCTGGAGTTGCGCCAGGGTTCTCTCAACATCAGCATCTGGTCTCAGGACCGCGGCGAGGGCCTGAGCCTCCTGAAGCCGAGCGCGGTTCGCTACCAGCTCCGCAGTGAATGCTTGGTGTTTCTTCAGCTTGCGCATTTTATCTTCCAGGTTTGTTACTTCACCTGGCACATGTTATGTTTAAATGTAAATGGTTATTTGTCTTAAAGTAACAATAAAATATAGTAGCCTAGAAGTTAACAGTAAGTAAACGTTTTGCATATTAAATATTAAGTGAAATGTAAAAGAAAACATAATTTAGACAAAGAAACTATCAAATGTCTCGCGACGGGCCGTTTCCAGCAATATTCTAACGATAAAAAAATTAGGTTTTTGTTATCAAAATTGAAAAATGTATTAAATAAACTAACATATATCTTTTCTAAATAAATTATAAAATTGAGATGGATTTAAAACAAATTAAAATTGAGTCTAACCCCAAAGTAAGCAAATTATATGCTTGTGTTACGGATGTTAGTCAACGATACTAATACATAGAAATAATTGACACCTGAATAAATTTAATAAGACCCGGAAATGCAGAGATCTAAATGTTAATCGCACAAATATCAGCCCCCGCCGGGAAGCGAACCCGAGCCTCTCGGTTGGTCGTTGTAGTTAGGCGTGGATGCTAGCCACTCAACCAACGAGACGTTCAAAATACACTTACAAATTAAAACATTTTTCCGAAAACTGTCAAATAGGTAATTTAATATAAGTATGTCATGTTTCATTTCAATCATTAATTTTAATCAACTGTGTTATATCACGAATCACAACCGTGATGTAACATGAATTATGCATGTCGCAATTTACATTGAAATTACCAAAACCATATCCCTTTCTACGTTAATAAAAAAAAAGAAACACAGAAAAAATATAATGGGCGTAAAAACCCTCACCATGTTGTGCGGAGAGTTGCGCGAGCTTGTCGGCGACCCAGCCGCGCGCTTCAGCCGCGTCGCGGGCAAACTGGGCCAGCGCGCGGGCTCGCTTCAAGCTCGCACGCCGACGGGTCGCTGACTCGTAGAGCTAAAAAATCATTTTTCTTTAAAAATTATGCTTGGAGCTTACTTTATTCGAATTTTTTTTATGAAATTCACAGGCTCATTACGAAGTAAATAACATTTTAATTACAATAGTTTTGACAAGAATCAGAGATTGGATGTATTATTTTTTAACAGATTTTAAAAAATTATATATCTAAGATCACAGGTTTTCATAAACTACTTTTCATGATTATTTATTCAACTTTAACAAAAAGGTTTTCCAAATACTCAACAAACCCAAAATAGTAAAATAATAAAAGAGGAAATAGGCTACTAATTTCTATGAGTAATCCGCGGTCATGGTCAATTAAATAATGGCGCAAGTCGTTGGCTCTGGATATTGATGTGTTGCAACAGTTTTCTGACAGCAACAAAACAAGAAATGTTACCTTCTTCCGTCTGTCGTTGATGTTCAATAATTCGTCGGCGATTCGCTGACTCTCGACGTGGTTCTGTTGCAACAGCTTGTCGCCGTGAGTGTTTAAAGTCGTCAATTTCTCATCCTGAAACAAAACTTACAATCTGAGATGTTTTCATCTTTAAATTAAGTGATTTCTAAACTGTTTTTAAACATTTTTTATTTACCATAATCAAAATCACATATTGAAACTCGGGCACTGTCATAGTAACATGGACTCAAAGGCAGGCAAACAGTTTTTTGAGACAGGGAGCAATTTTTTATAAGATTTAAGGTTTTTAACAGCAAAACATTGAAATTCACTTCCTAAATAAGTATTTCGGGGAATTTCAATTAAGTCGTTTTCAAAGCAAGAGTGAATAGGCTTTTATTCTGGCTTTATATAATTCCACCTTTGACTACTGCATCACTTTCTATTAGGAGAGTTATGAGTTTTCATATTAAGCTATCCTATTCCTATTAATATTATAAATGTGAAAGTTTGTCTGTTTGTTACTCTTTCACGCAAAAACTGCTGAACTTTGACACACGCATAGAGGGTATCTTGGATTAACACATAGGATAGTTTTTATCCCGAAAAAATGTTCCCGTGGGACCTTTAACCACGCGGGGCGGGTATCAGCTAGTCTGCGATATAAATAAAGGTCTATGATTATAATCAATGCCACATTTCATTGCAGTTTTATAACTCAAGAACGGAGTCACCTATCCAAATCAAATGTTTAGGCTTTATTCAGACTATTTAATAGATGGTTTATGTGAAGTTTGCATAAAATTGGTCGAGCGGTTCTTCATTTATCACATTTTTTGTAACATATAAATTCAATAAATGGCGCATCGTTTTGTTAATGGGAAACTTTTTCAGATGGGGATTGTGCTATCATATTGAAACTTTTTTCAGTTGTTTTTTTATTTCTTTTTTTTTGTTTTGTTGTGTTATTCATGCGATCATATATGTAGCGAAGCACGTGCCGAGTCGCTAGTATCTTATAATGTATACCACCAGCGAAATTATTAGATACTGCATTATATTATCTTAAGCTAAGTCCGGATCCTCTGTGTAGAAAAGACTAGCCGACCTGCCTGGCAGCTCGTAGGAGGCGGTCGCTACCAACTAGACCATTGGTGGTACAGTAACCATTTACCAATTTCTGCCCCCATAATGACAATGTCATGTGCCGATCCGAAGGCCACCCGTAGCCGGTAACTTGCACAATTGGCCTAACAGCCTGGCCATATGACAGCGATGCACCTACAACATCTATGATGTCTACAGGCTGCGGTTATTTCTTACCTTCATTAAAACCGTGTTTTTCTTTGCTGTCTTTTGCCATAACGCCATAAAAAAAACGCAGTCGTGGCCGCGGCGTGAATGAAAAACTAGTAAGGTTTTTGCACGATGCACGAAATATGGCGTGGACTCTTCATTATCTATGGACCCAACGCCATTTGTTTTTTTTTTCCTTTTTATTATTAGTGTTTTTTCAGGTAAAATTGTCGGTAACAACCCGCACTTTATTACAAATAAACAATTTTTCGATTTAGTTATGGCAGGGCCGTTTTTGCGAGACACAAGGCAGTTAAAAAAGCCAAAGAACGTCAAGTGGTAAACCATTTTGTAAGTGCATACTTTAATCAAGGCTTATTTACCTGAGTAGCGAGGAGTTTTTCGAAGGCTTCATGTTTTTTCAGTTGATTATCAACTTCCTCTACACTACTGGTGGGGGATATTTCGGTACCTGGAAACGAAGAACATAATACATATGCCAATAAATAATGGCATGCATGGTATTGACACGACAGCTTTTTAATGACAACGGCCAGGCAATAACAAGAATGCCAGATGATGGCACGAGTTTTAATCAATGATATGTATGCTTGTTAATAGGATAGGCACGATTAACATACGTTAGCAATCAATGGCAATCGATGGCACGAATGCCATTAATAGCGCCAACTCCATTCAATGTCATGAATTCTATCTAAAAAGAGAAATGTTATAGGTAGCCTAAACACCAGTGAATGTCATATACAGGGTTAATAGTAACTAACGCATAACCTTTCTAGGGCGGTTTTAGAACATCATAAGTGACAACTTTCGTTCTACAACTTTTAGAAAATTGCGAAAAAGAATTTGATTCTCCGTACATTTTGTCAAAGGACGACGAACTTTTTGTATGGAGAACCTATTTTTTTGCGATTTTCTAAAAGTTGTAGAACAAACGTTTGTTGCTTTTGATGTATTAAAGCCGCCTTATAAAGGTTATGCGTTAGTTACCAGTTACTGACTAAAGACAAATTACTTCAAATTCACATACCCAGTGCAGCCTCCTGCGCCGCACACAGCTCGTGCAGTAGCCTGGCGTCCCGAAGAAAACAGTGCCAGTCTATCAACTGGTCTAGGGCTACCTGTCTTGCTGCCCAAGCCGCTTGTAGACGTCCACGCTCTGCACCTAGCGCTGAACAACGCTCTTCTATTTCCTACATATAATAATTCATGTTTAAAATATCCGGCTCGGAGGACCACAAAATTTTTGAAAAAGCATGATATCAAAGTTATTGGCTCCTACGTAATATACGACAGTACCAATTGAATATTTTTATTTTCATTTTAAATGAGAAAAAGCGTAGATCGTGAAAAGATCTTAAAATTAAAATATACTAAAAAATGTTATATTTCGTATATTATTTCATAGTAGCGTGTATTGTGTCTATAAAACAAACTTTTATGATCAGGAAAACCGCTAGCTGGTTCGAAAAATCTCTACCATAAAAATAAAGAGAATTATACCTGAGCGTTCGGATGTCCGTCGTCGATGAGTTGCTGTCCCCGGAGCAGTAGCGTCCGGAACGTATCGTCCCGGGCGTCGATTTCCGCCCGCAGTGCGTCGTGGTGCGCGCGCTGCGCCTGGGCCGCCGCCGCCGACCGGGCGCCCGTCCCGCCGCCCATCTCCCCACGGACTGACGCCGACCACGACATCAGGTCTCGGACCTATATAATTTAATATATTATGTTGAAAGGATAGTTAAGTCATATCCGATAAATCTTCTATGTTCATTAAGGTACAAAATTAAAGATAAAATAATTTATTCCGATGCATTTTCTATCCTTTTTTCTACACATTTTGCATATCCTATCTCTATCTCGTGCAATGGAAATGTTGTACGTATGATATTCATATGAGTTTAACATTTTGTCATTTTTTGAAAAATATAACGTAATTGACCTTTTTTTTTACATCTTTAAAAAAAAATTAAAACACACCTCTGTGAAGAACTGGTGTAGTAGCAGGTGCTGCTGCAGCAGGTGTCTCCTGGCGTCGGCGGCGCTGCGGAGCTCACTCCAGGCTTCCGCTAGCTGCCGCTGTCGCAGCGCTATTTGCTGCTCGTTCCCGCCGGGACACAGCCGCTGGAGGCGAGCACCTTCCTCCTGGAGAACCTACACAAGCAAATTGAGATTTTACATAATCTTTTTGTTTTATTTAAACGGAGACAAAACTAATCTATTTAAATTTTTGTATGCAAAGTGAATTATTACATTACATAAGTTCGTAGTCCTACTCATCCTTAAGGTAAGTGGAAATGGTCCTCTACTTCATCAAGGCTTGGCGACAACAGTAATATCTGTTTTTTTAATGTATTTGATGTAAAGTTCGACGAAAACTATCCCTGAAGATGCTATAATAAGTGTAACCAATCGTTCACAGTAATAAATACAGTGTTTACAAGTGAGCTTTGGGCGACAAGTATGTAGAGTGCGCACCTGCATCTGCGCGTCGATGGCGACGAGCTCGGCGTCGGCGGTGTCGTGGTCCCGCAGCAGCGCGGCGGCGGCGCGGCGGTCGCGCGGCGGCGGGGGCGCGGCCAGTCGCGCGCGCCGGGCCCGCGCCCGCGCCGCCAGCTCGCCCGCGTCGCGGTGGAACCGGTGGATCTCGCCCGCCGCGCCCAGCCGCGTGCCGCGCGCCGACATCTGCTCTATCAGCCGCTGCCAGGATTCACTGCAATCAACGTCCTTACTGTAACCCTGATCGAGACTATGGGTCGAGGTTCTGAATAAGCACAAACTCCATTATTCTATGGCTTCGGCTACCCTAAATGTATGAAGTTATACATGAAGATTGACGCCTACTAACATTTTTCAGACACTACTAGGATTATCTGCAAGCACTTATCTGATTGGATACCTTGTCGAGACTAACCACGAGGCCTGTATCGTGATGTCAAGCAATATTTTAATTTATTACAAACTGGACACCCAAAAACTTTCTGTCATTTCTTAATCAGTAGTTCTTTTATTACAAATAGGAGGTCAACAGTTTCTAAGTCAGTTCTGAGCTTGGTTTAAATTTTGCTACTAGACTTTAAGGTAAAATTCAAAATTGTCATCTTACAGCTTTCTGCCCTATAAATTCAAATAAAATTAATCAATTTGCAATAGTTTGTGCTGGACTTTAATGGTATGTGTGTTGTGTGGAACTGAAATATGTGGGTTTTTGGCTTCCGACAAGTCCAATCCATTCATAAGGCACTGTCTCTGCTATTCTGTCGCGCTACAATACGTATACATATTTTGGCGGAAAATTGCGAATTAATTAATATTATTTAAATTTAAGTAGGATTTCCGTAAAGTAACGCCTTCTTCTATCAACCAATATTTCTGTCTTTTATCAATATTTATGATGTATATATAAACTGCCGTTGCTAATTTTAACATTGGTTGAAACGTTGATAGCAGACGTGAATTAACAAAACATTGAGTCAAATTAGTATACAGAACTCACCCCAGCGCTTCCTGTCGCTTCTCAATATCAGCGATGTACGGGCTCTCAGATGCCAGTAGTTTCTTGGCCAGCTCCTCGCACTGATTAAAACGTTCCGCGCCACTTTCAACGCGGTGCCGTAACTCCTCAAACTTTGATCGTAGAATCTGAGAACGAATGGTATTTTTATCAATACTATAAATAACCTTACTTCATAAATAAATGAACATTTGATAAGGCTTAACATAGACTCCTGAAAAATAAATCTTCCCGGGGAAATCTAGGTTAATATTCCACGGTCAAATCGCTCGGGTGTTATCCGAGGGTGGTGTCAAGAGTCTCCGGAACCGGCTGTTTGTATGAAATGGGTAATAAATGTGGAGGAAGTCAGGAAGGTCGGCAAGGATTGTGACATTTGGCACTTAATACTCTCTACCTATTTCGGCGTGAAGATCTGTTTGTATGTATGTGAGTGTAAAAAATATTTTCCCGGATATCAACTAGTACAGTAGTACTATTTAAACTATGCGCTTCGGCTATATTCGTCAAGCTTCGGAAATCGGAATGTATTTTAAAGATATGTATATAGAGTTGTTATTACATATAATTACCCATTTCGCTTAAATTTAGATTAGGTTAGCCAATTTAAAAATAAAAGTAAAAAGTGTTAAGCCAAAGCGCATAATATAAATAACAGTACTGTACTATAATGTTACTCACCAGTAGATGTTCGTAATCCTGACCATAGTCCTCGCTGGAGGCAGCGGCGTACTGCTCCTGGATCCAGTTCTCCAGCTCCTCGCTCTCAGCCATGTATTCGTGTCTGTCAGAATAAACAAATTGCTTTATTTTCAAGTCTTATTTAAACAAACAACTTGTATTTTGTGTTTAGGTTTTTTATTTTTTGTTCAATATTTTATCCGGGGCTCTATAGAAGCCAAGCCACACAACTCGAAGGTTAACCTTAGATTTGATAGTCACTAAGATCGTGACCACGATTATTTGATTCAATTTAGCAACAACGATTTACTTGTCTCCTTTAGGTTGCCGTAATGATGCGTCCTCTTCTGCCAATACCCGACGTGTATTCCTTACTGTCTGCTTGTTTTTATTCCAATGCTGTAAAAAATCTTTTTGATAAATTTATAAAATATTTTACGTACACGATTTTTATTTTGGAATATTTGTATGTTATTCCTTTCAAATATTACGTTCTGCGCTTTGGGGTATGCATACGCGTGTGTGCGCATGTGCGTGTGCGTGTGTGTACGCATTCGTTAGAGTATGTTCATGTGTTCGTACCTGCAAACGCTCTCCACCAACGCCGCTTGTCTCTGTGCAGCCCTGCGCTGAAGTCTCTCGAGTCCATCGGCTAGCTCCCTGTGTCTGCGTTGTAGCAGCTCTCCTTCAGGATGTCCACTGTGGGCCATAGCTGCCGCTGTGTGTCCCATTTCCGCAATAATAGCTGCGTATGTGTCCAGCTCGAGTACTAGCGCCTGGTGGACGGAATATTACTCATTATCACAAAAATCAAGAAGTAGTATAGCTTCGGCAACTGTTTTTTTTTGTGTTACTGACGTCCAGCCAGTGATAACTTTTTTTACATTGGATAGCATTGATTCTTGACAATTTTGCGACCTTATTTCGAGGGTGGTTTGAAACTTTCACTTCTTTTTAAAACAAATGGTTTAGACCTAGGCACCTTCTTGCAGCGCGATGTTTTTAACATTTTCTTTCATCTTTTGAATTATTTCTGTAAGCGTCTATATAATATAGACTTTATAATTTGACTTTGTAATGAGTAAATAAGTCAGACTTTAATTTAGGAGTTAGGAGTAATTCAGACATCTTTTAACTTTAATATATTGTTAGTTTTTCAGAAGCCAGCATCGCATTGACAAATGACTTTTACACTCGTATTCAAGAAGCATACTTCGCTAAGTAATGAAACAACGATGTGCGAGTTACGACATTTGGCTATGCGTTCCCTGCAAAAAGCCATCCAATTCATAAACAATACTTGAAAATTAATATTAATTGGATGGCTGGACCCGAAGAACGCATAGCTAAATGTTCTAAATGCTAATTCGCACATCCTTGTTTCATTACTTAGCGAAGTATACTTCTTGAATAGGGAGTTAGTGTTGCTGGATAGTGTGAAAGGAATCAGAGAAAAGTTAAGACTTTTGACAACCCAATCACAGGGCAATTAAGTCAGCTTTTCTTTTCGAGGTCTTTGTTGTTGGGTTACCTTGTGTCTGGTCAGCAGTTGCGTGGCGCGGTGCCGGTCGTGGCCCACGTCGGGCGAGGCGAGCGCGGCCGCCTTGTCGGCGAGCCAGGACTCGAGCTCGAGCGCGTCGTGCAGGAACTGCTGCGCCTTCAGCGCCGCCTCCAGCCGGCCGCCGCGCTCCGCCGCCGCCTCCACCACCGCGCCGTACGACTCTTCCAGCTCGCCGCACAGCTCCTTGATCTGGGAAAGGCGGTATTTTAACTAGCCGACCCAGCGAACTTCGTATCCGATGAAAGTACTAACAGTTTGTACATGGGAAAAGTAAAATATATTGTTGT
>NJDC01000172.1:52676-63159 GCA_002245475.1 Calephelis virginiensis
ATCTATATTTTCATGTGATTCTAACGTATTGAAGTGGTTTTCCATATTTTAAAGTATAGCTCTGATTCCTCCATTACGGAATAAAAGTTTAACGATACTGATATACATAGGGAAATGAGATAGTGAAATAATTTTTGTGTTTGTAACAACGTCGAAAGAAACCGTAAAAAAGCTTTGTTTGTATCATTTCCCAGTACGTAAAAGATGTAATATAATATGTCTGTAATAGAAGAATGATTTGTTAAAATTCGAGTAAAAATAAAAAGTGTTCTAGTATGTTGTTG
Organism: Calephelis virginiensis; assembly: GCA_002245475.1. Taxonomy (NCBI): domain Eukaryota; kingdom Metazoa; phylum Arthropoda; class Insecta; order Lepidoptera; family Riodinidae; genus Calephelis; species Calephelis virginiensis. The sequence continues at coordinate 52,961 of NJDC01000172.1, forward strand.
TTTTTAATTTACTGATAAAACTTTAATTTTGATAATATACAGTTTACTATTTGTGTGTTTATTATTTAATACATTACAACATGTATATCATTGAAATTTTAGTTTGATCTTGTTATTTCCAAAACATTCCAATGAAAACAATGGCAGGGAGGGTCGGATATCTTACAAAATCTAATTATGTTTATGGGCACCAAGAGATGGCGCTGTGACATTTTGATCCCACAGTATTTGTATGTATTCGAATTTCTTGTCGGAGTACTATAATTGTTCTGTGAGTGTGCCAAATAATTACCCACCATGTCTATATTTTTTAAAGGTTATTAACCGAGGTAAGTGAACCCTATATACGTAGTGGTTACCTGTTGGTGTGCGAGATTAGCGAGCAGCGCGCGCCGTCGGTCGGCTGCAGCCGCACGTACCCGCTCGCGACGGACCAGCACGCTCTCACACCGAGCTGATATACTGCAATACCACAACTTATGTGAATATAAAGAAGAGAAAACTTTTTTATTTTATTAGAACCAAAAGAGAGTGAAATTCACAAAAAAAGGTCCTTCAAGCCAGATACCAATCAGCAATTACTGTTACTTTTATAACAAATACATTATGTATGTATATCATAACTTTCATACGTGAAGCAAAAACTTTAGACCCGTTTTTACGAAAATTGCACAGACGGAGGAGTATTAAATTTGGCACACTTATAGTTTACGTGTAGGAGAAGTGCAAAACGCTAATATTTTTCAACAATAATGCTTATAAAGTGCATTCAATAAAAACAATAAGACAAATCATAATACTACAATACATTTGACAGACAAAAATATATTGATGACGATAGAAAATCACAGATGGCGCAAAAACAAAGTTGTTCGTCTTGTTTAATAAAGACGGCGTTCTTATTAAAAATAAATTTTATATTGAATAACGTAGGTATAATTAAAATTCATTATTAGTTATAATCATTGAGGTAAAACTGCATTATCAACATTTCATTTTTCGTAAATGACTCACTGTTCTGCTGCGTAGTGCGGTTCGGTAGCGACTCCAGCCTTTGGGCGGTCGGTGGTCCCGAGAGCCAAAGCTTTAGCGCGCTGAGCGAACGTTGAGACACGCTCGTCCTGAGCAGCGAGTCGAGCTTCCAACTCCTCGTGACGTTTTAGAAGTGCTTCTGCTTCATCTGCAGATGTCTAAGGATATACACATACAGTTTAGTTATTTTCAAATACAGAAATGCATAGGCTAGCGGATGTATTCCCTGAAAGCAAAAAATTAACATCTAAAAATACAAAAAATATTATAGACAAGTTTCCTGCTATTCTTTCACCAATTGTTGTACCAACAGTTGTTGCAAAATTCTACCATCTTGTACACTTACACTTGTAGATATTGTGTAAGCTGAAACAACACGCCCTACTATTTAATTAGTGTTTAAAGATGTGTTAGTGCGAATATTAATAACCACATACTATCCGTACGCAATTTTTTACGAGCAATCTCTATGCGTAGAGTTTGTTCACTGTATGCGACATCCACAATGCTCTTAGTTTATAGAAATGCTGTCATATCGTATGAACCTAGACTACTGCTCTGTCCCGCGTTCGGAATTTAATAAACTAGTTGCACAACAAATCCGTCGACATTCATTGATAAGTAGCAGGGAACCGAATGTCCAATTACTTTGTAATTGCATATTGCGTACAATAAACTAGTAAGCGTAAATGCGATGGTGGGTCACATCATTTCTGCTTTGACAACATATCTAATATGCAAGCAGTCTAACAGCAGTCAAAACGACTCGTTTTTTGAATATAGGAACTGGGCATAAATTAATGTCCCATGATCTTCGGATTGCCCTTAACCGCCTTTGAATTACCCCCAACTTACCCCGCAGTCGGCGTACTCGAGCACAGCCTCCTGAGCGGAGGTTGAGGCGTCGATCTGGTCCGCTTCGCGGTTGAAGCTCTGCAGCTGCAGGCACTGTCGCAGGTATAACTCCTTGGCATGCCATTCTGGAGGGAAAACATTGGTATATCAATATTTGGAAGCACTTACACATTTAACTTTTTCAAAAATAAATTCCCGATAAAGGTTCATGCGGTGATATCATATGTCTCTATTTCAGGATAAGTGTGTGAAGAAAAATTATGACGATACGTATATATGTATGAATATCGGTGACTAAATTCACAATTCCCCATTTCACAAACTGTTTAATTTGGTGTAAGATACATATAAATGTTGTGTGTGTAAAATATGCCTGGATATTTATTATTACAATGGCTAAGGATTGTATCTTTCTGGCATGTGAGTTGTTTCTCGACCAATACAAATTAAGCGTTTTCAAGTAAAGAGTGAATATAATATATACACCTTTTTATAGTCTGTTATAATTACAAACAAAAATTGGCCATTGCTTTTTATTACCTTGAAAGGTAATAAAAACTGCGAATTCAAACGAAAAAGAAAAGACTCAGTGAGGAGGTCTGAAAAAACGTAATAATGTCAGCTACCTAATCAAAACTAAAAACGAATAAGGCCTACGTCACAAATCATATCGTCATAAAAACAGGTTTGACACGTCTGAATGACCGCGACGCTCACCTCACATTATACAACGAACCGTGTTAACTGCGTAAAATATAACATTATACTAATATATGTACGAAATACTAGGCTTTTGAATTCGTTCGGCACTAACATAATACTTAGGGTCAGTGATAGTTTAGCGTTTGAAACAGATAATAGCTAAGTACACTTCCTCGTAATGTTCATTAATCAGTTATCATAATTCATATTTGTAGCTTAATGTTAATTGTGCTAAGTTGGTATAAACAAGTTGTCTTATATGTGTCCACATAATATGCACCTTTACTACACCCACATCTTAAACCGCTTCTCTACTTTTCATCAGGCTTAGTATGTATTTACCTCGTTTTATGGCAGCCTGTTCTAACTCGAGATGTTTGATCTTGTCTGCGACGTCCGTCAGGCCAGGGTTGTTCGCAAGCAGCTGGCGACCCAGACCGATCACTTCCTTGAACCTAGAAACACATTTTATTAGTGACTGATACCCACGAGTTAATCCGCACGATATAATTTTTTGATCATTTGAAATTTCAAATATTATATTGAAACTATTTTTTTTCTTAATATAAATTTCTTATAGTTTATATAAACTTTAAATATTATCAATTACAACAAAATATGTTATAAAGGATTAACGCTTTCCACTGACAAAAATAGATTCATTCGATTCATTTTTTTTAAACAAATTTATCCTAATAAGTTTTCAGTATTGACAAAACTTAAAAAATATCAAGTATAGATTTAATTCCGTAATGGCTGAATGGGTAGAGCACCGTCATCTTAAGACGAAGGTCACGGATTCTAAAGTATCGAATACGATAATATTTACAGAAAAATAGAAGAAACTCACTCGTCATCATGGGTCTTAATGTCGTCTCCTATTTCTTGGTGCTGTTTCAGCAGAGCCTCAGCAGTCGCCACGTCCTTCGCATTCACTTCCTGGGACAGTTGTTCTCGAACTTTCTGTTGGTTAAAACATAGATTTTAATAAGGTCAAAAAGTGCGAAAAAATTTGTTAAAATAATTTTGCACACAAATCTGCAATAAACAATACTAGGGTAACATCGAGGAAGGTAATTTTACAATTTTAAAAATTTAAAGTTGGTCCTTCGAGCCGGATTTGAAGTTGCGATTTTTAAAAATCATAACGAAAGCTCTACAATATATTTAAATCCACTTTAGTCTTTAGACTAGCGACTAAAAGCAACTGGATCAAGCCTGCACATACCGATTTAAGCCCGGCCGCCTAGGCTTCACAATAGTCCTTCTTAAAATGATTACTCTTTTGCACGATAAATTTTGTCTCAGTTATTGAGTTTTGGTGTAATTTTCTGTACTTAAGTCTGTGCTACTGACCTGGACCCAGTCTTGCAGCTGCGCACTGCTATTGCCAAAGATCTGGTGCCCCACAGCACTCTCCAGACGGTTTCTCCTCTCAGCCGCCTGGGCCTGACACCGGACCCAAACTTCTTGGATCTCCTTTTGTCTCGCTTCAACATTCGCTCTCTCGCTAGGGTATTGTGATTTTACGCTGAGAAAAAATAAGCATTTATTGCATTTATTAATTCAATCAAACCTTGATTCCTATTCAACGCGCTAAGAATTTTCTCCACAGGAAATCCGTAGATACAGTCTGTCCCTATAGGCGAAGTATTATAATAACAACACTCACGAATCAGCCAGCAGGCTGACGGTGTGCACCTTCTCCCGGAGCGGCTCCAGCTCCCGCTCTAGCTGCGCGTGTCTCCGCTGCAGAGCACGCACAGTCCTCAGATCAGCTCCGCCCACTCCCACTGCCGCCAGCTGCTGCTCTTTCTCTGACATCCAATCTAGAGCTTCGTCACACGTGCGGCTGAACAGTTCCACGCTGCAACAGATTTATTAATCACTATAGACCCAAAGCATTAATTGTAGTCATTTATATTTACTGTGACGCAAGATTGGAAGCAGAAAGAAGGTCTAGCAAAAGTAAGAGGAATTATTAAAAATCTGTGACTACGACATAATGGACTTCTGTGATAAAGATTTAGTTAATTACACTTAGTAATCTTTGTGGCTATAGACCATAGCCTAATCTTACAATGTCCGTTTTATAAATTATCAAAGAATTTTTTAGGACTTTCAAGAGAATTACTAAAGTATAGTACTTTAAAATATATTGCAAAACCATTCAAATTGTATCGTAAATAATGAACTACATACATTTATCATTTTACTAAAATGCTTACTTTTTTCTGAAAATACTTTTAACTGTATATTATCATATAGTGGCAATTTAGGCATTTGGTTACCATCGTCATCGTCTCAGAGAGTTTGCCCGTTTATTAAAACAGACTGCCTCACTACTGTTACTGTTGAAGGTTTGGCTGCAGAAACTGGTAAAGCAGATTATTTTGATCTGAAGAAGAATATCATGGATATACTACTTTACACAGCTCTTACCTAGAAGCACCTTCCAGACTCTTCTCCTTCTGCTGCTTCAGTCGCAAGAGTCTGTCCCACTGTTGCCGTAACTGTTGTCGTCGGGCTGCCGCCTTGCTAGCCTGACTGTGCTTGGCAGATACCAACTCTTCAGCGGCTGCGTCAATGTGCTCTAAGCGTTTCGAAGCCGCCGACAGGTCTGTCACGAATTTCTGGACAGACATTCATGAATTTAAAAAATAAAAGTTGGAGTAGAGAAGTGAGTAGAGTTGATAGAGTAGTCATTACTTAGAGAAATGATAGTTTGGATTCTGATTATAGAACATGGGCTTTAGAAATGGGGTGCTCTGAAAATAAGAATTCATTGTTGTATACGTGTATTTGCAAAGTGATTTTTTTTTAAATTTTAAGGAAAAATATACTTTTTTAAATTAAAAGTCCCCAACACATTTTCATCAGGTTCGCTATCGTCGAAACAAATAATGATTCATCAGCAAAATGTTCTACATTCGCTACCTCATATTTCCTCTTGGCGGTGTCGACGCTGTCGTCAGCCTCTTCATCTCTCAGCATCTTCTCCTTTTCCCTCATCCACTTGTCGAAGTCGTCGCACTCCGCGAAGAAGCTGAACAGTTTGATAGCATCTTCTAGTTGGGCGCGACGAGCTTCAGACAACTTGAGTAATTCCTCTGTTAAAAGAACAAATACTTATTTATTATAGTCTATAAAGACAAGATATATAACAGACTTTCTAATGGGAAGAAATAAAATATACCTAAATATTATTTTTTGCGCCTCTGTGGTCTAGAGGTCCGGGTGTTGGACTTGACTGCATGAGGTCCCGGGTTCGAATCCCGGGTCGGCCAACAAAAAGAAAATTAGATTTTTCCAATTTTCTAATAAAAATTGTTGGTCGGGATTGGAAATGTGCCCGGTTGGCGGTAGGCTTGCCACCTATCACATTGTGGGACTTAGTGTCTTCGGCTAGTCGTGGGTGCCTTGCTTGTACCTCTGCCTACTTCTTCGGGGATATGGGCGTGAAGATACTTTACTTTACTTTACTTTTATTTTTTGCGCAGTTGAATATTTTTCGCTTGTTTCTAGAATATTGCTACCAAAAATATGAGAAATGTTATGGGCTTCAAAACTTTGCATTGGTTTGTAGACTTCTTTTAGAGAGAGAGAGAGAGTCGCTTTTTTTTACCTTTTTCTTTTTTTTTCTTATTTTTTTTACCTTTTTATTGTATCATATCCGAATCCGAAAATATAATTCACGTGGAACAAGCGATACTTGTGCTCGTCTAAAGTATGTGCATACAGAACTGAATGTTTGAGTACAATTTGCGCCTCGGCCCTCGCGCGAAGTTCATTCTATAGTCTGGCGCAAGTACAGTCGAGTACAACAATCGAATACCGACTTTGGGTGCCGGTTCAAAAATATACCTTAAGTATGTGTGTTGTTACAGTTTGGTATAATAATTACCTAATTTTTATATTGTATCACAAACAAGATAATTATGCATGAGCAAGAAACTAAAAAAATAATGTCATATCCGAATAATGTTATGAATATCTTAAAGGTTGTAGCTTGTCAAAATTTCAATATTAATTTTAATAGTATAAAATACAACAACTGTAACATACAAGTTTTACGCAACTGTACTCAAGCAAAAGGGGCGAAGCAAGAGTATGAGCGTGGAGCGCTGTACGCTCCCTCACTTCCCGCACATGTCTCCGCCGATACGGCTTAAGTTAAACTGTTTTGTATTAACGATTGAAGGAACAAGAGTTACCATATTGAGCATCGATGGCTTGCATCTTGTCCTGCACGGCGGGCACGGGCGGCGCGGCGGCGGCGCGGCGGCGGGCGGGCGCCCCCCGGCGGACCTGCACCACCTGCTTCACCAGCACCGTCTTCTTCACGCGCTGCACCGTGCGCACCTTCTCGGGCCGACGGACTTGCACCTGGGGACCGTCACCTTGTAGATATGTTCTATTTTTTACAGATAATAGGCAAACCAACTGATATAATTTTCGTGACGAGTAATACACTTCAAATTAGTTAATCAATCCCTACTAATATTATATACGCGAATGTTTATAAGCGCGAATGCAAGTGAAACTTTGTTATTATACACTATGGATTATGGAGGCATTAAATATAAGAAAGGATTAATTTTTAAACACTTAAATTCGATCGAAGGCGCGAGTAAAAGCTGGAGTACAAGGAGGAAAGAAATCGCGAGGTGCATACACCTAGTTCAACGCGCGCTATATATAGAGTTTTTTGAGTCGGCATTTTTTGTTTGTCAAACTCTAGGGCTGCGCGGTAAGCCCAATCAACGTCCAATGTCTAGTTATCGCCTATAAAGTCGAAGCCTAACCTTGTGAACGTTCGATGACGTTAGCTTTGTACAGCAATAAGATTATTAGTTTGTCAACACAGTACACTCGTGTATGTTACTAAATTGAACTCAACCTCTCCCAAGTTAGTAGAAACGAACTGTCTACATTAACCATTTTCCGCACCCGTCAGGCTTTTCAGTACATATGTGTACATTATTCAAGTCAATAGTAAGTTTTTTTTTTAATTAGCTCAAACTTACCGGTACGACCCTGGGCTCGATCTCCCTTACGTAGTTTGCGGGCACGAAGCCGTCCGTCCTGTCCGCCTTCCGTACCGACCACCAATCGGGGTTCGTTTTGTTGATGAGGAACATCACTTCGCCCTTCGCCATTGAGATACCTTGACCAGTGAACGCATACAGGGCCTTCACCTGATAAACAAAATAACGAAAAATTTAATTAATACAAAAAAAAATTGGGGAGTTTTGGCGCCATGGAGGGAAAGACGGTCGTAGTCTTTTCGTAATTAGTGAGTTTCGTTTATGTTAAAATCAGTCAATTTTAGCTGCATTTTGAACAATTTCGTTCAGAGAAAGTGCAAAACTGAAATAATCATAAAGAAATGAGTGTGTCGAGTATTTTCTCGTTACCACCAAATCTCATTAAATGAGCTTGAGTGCTTTGACGACTTCACTAATTTTGAATAATTTAATTAATTTTGTTAAATCGGGTAACTTGATGCGAAATTTAACTTGAATAATGGCAAATGCTAACGCTAATGCCAAAACCTAAAAATGCTAAAGGAAGAAAGAATATTGTAAATTGTGCTTTCCACTGACCTGCGGCACCTGTCTTTCCTCGGTGACAGTCCTGTGCTCGAGCCTCTCAACAGGCTCTTCCTCCCACACGTCCGTCGGCACAAGGCGCGACTCGCTCACCCAGTCGTCGTCGGGAGGGGCTTCCACCTGCATGCCATAATGATTTCATAATAAATTAATATGCAGCAATTAAATAATGAAAAAATGTCTAATATGGATGGGAAGTTGTTGATTAGATTTTTTTAAATAAGCCTTGTCATCGAAGCATTTTTCATATTCACATTTTTTGTCACCCAGCGTTGGCCAGCGTCTGCCGGACAGCTAGTAAATGGGGAGCATAGGCTTATTGTCACTAACACCATGATATCTGACTAGGTGGTAGTTTTGCAGCGATTGCGGTATTACCATCTTACCTATTCCTGCCGCCATAACGGCATCGCTTACCGTTGACGTTAGAACGTTGACGTATTCCAGTTCGGCGGATAAGGTAGCTGGTAAACGTAATTTTGTAACATCCCTGCCTCAGGGTGCCAACCTACCTACATTCGTAATCATCGATATTTCTTACCATTATGATATCAGTCAGCTCGTTTGCCTTCCAATATCATAACAAAAATTTGCTGACTTTACAAAACATTTAACTTGAACATTTACAAGCGCGCCAGTAAACTAGACGTTCAAGTTCCGCGCGATAAGTCACCAACTAGTTATGTAAATGTAAAAATAAGTTACAACTTCAAAGTATACCTCAGTGGGCAGTTTGAGCGAGTTGATCCCGCTGGCCTGCAAGCGCGCGGCGCTGGCCCTCAGCGTGTCGAGCTCGGCGCGGTAAGCCCGCAGCTGGTCGTGAATGTTCCGCTGGCGGGCGAGCAGCGCCGCAGCACCTGGGCCGTCGGCGCCGAGGTCCTCGCTGGCCACCAGCGCGCGGTGCTCGCGCATCCACGACTCCGCTTCGTTTGCGTCGCCGTAGAACTGTAATACAACACATGTTAATGTCCATATCTCCTACCTCCCTCTCTTTCTCTATCTTTCTCTCTCTCACTTTTTCTCACTCTTAGGAACATCCTTTCTCTCTCCATTTTTTTTCTTACTCTAATAGCCGCTCTCACTTACTCTCGCCTAAAATATTGGGAATAATTTGGATGAGAGTTGGTGAGACGCACAAAAATTAAAAGTATTCTTCCTTATCATAATGTGTCTTAGCTTGGCGAACCTGTGCACTAAGAACAAAGTCCTTATTCTGAGTTATAGACTACAAAAGTCTTACACTAAAAATTACCCACCTGATGAGCCTCCGCAGCATCAGCCAGCTCCTTGTCCCTGGCCTCAGCGAGTTGTCGCAACTCCGCCCAGTGCTGGCTGAGAGAAGCCAAGCGCCGCTCGATTTCAGCACTCTTCGGGTGTTTCGCGTCGATCAAACTGAAAATAAAAATTACGCGTATTTATTTAACTGCACACTTTCATCATATTTATTAATTAAGGCTCTGAAGCTTTTAACACTAAAATTTACAATAGTAAAATAAGTTTTATTGATAAAAGAAGATAGGGCTTAAAACTTTCTCTCTTCTATTGCTAGATTTAGCGAGAATTTGTTCTCACTAATTCCACAACTGTATTGACGAAACTGGAAAACTTGACATCACTCATTGCATTAATAAGTTTCGCGCCACTTTTTTAATGGAATATTCCTTGTGTAACAGAACTACAATTGCTTGATCCACAGAAACATTGGATATGTTCTCATTAGTTCCATTGATAAATCGACGGAATCACAAGCAATTTGTTCCGAATAATTCCATTGATATATTTGACAAAAATCGTGGAATGTTTTCTAACTAAATCAATTACTCTATTGCAAGCATACATGCATGTGTAGACTTCAACATACCTCTGTCCCTTGGCGCCGGGTCTTTGCGCGACCAGGTCCCGAGCGCGCAGCTCGTGCATCAGCGCGGTGTGCTTCTGCCGCAGCGCCAGCACTCCGCGGAGATCCTTCGCAGCCACTTCCGCGCGACAGATGCGCTG
>NJDC01000173.1:14105-25901 GCA_002245475.1 Calephelis virginiensis
TCAATATTATTGGTAAAGAGTTCTATTTTCAAAATTTAAACTTATTTTTTTAATATAATGCTTTTAAGTTGCCAGTTCTAAAAATTTTCAGTTTGGCCCTCGTACGGCCTGGAGACAGACAGAGGCTTAGTAATAGGGTTTCGGTTTTTACCCTTTGGGTTCGGAATCCTAATAATAAGAACTCACATGGTATCCATGGAATAGTGTTGTTCATTTCATTTATTTTTAAATGACAGGATATTTTCGGTATTAAGAATTAATAGTGGTTATAGAGTTCCACAACTTAGATTTGCTATAAAAAGAAGTTGAATGTAATGGGATCTCCAGCTGTAAAGTGTTATTTGATATTTGCGAGTGTCGTTGAGATAATTAAAGCTTTCTTATTTTCTATGATGTAAAAAACAAGGGATGTTAAGGATAAAGTCCCTATTGACAACACAACTTTGTCTTGAAGATACATCTTTTTGCTATTAATGAGGGTTTCTAAAGTTTCGAACAACTTTCTTAACTTGAACTTTGTTTTAAGTGCCCGGGGTGCTTCAAACTAAAACATTAATTAAATAATCGAAAATCATGACACATCACTTTTGTTGGTTCATTTTTGAACTGTATATTGGTTTAGTTTTGTAAGAAGCAAACTACTTGCAAATTGTATTACACTCGTCTTTTAGTAGTGGATTTTGTAAGTCTGTGTAAATAAACCCCTTTCCTTAAATGCATAGGCAAGATCCACACGTTTTCCATTTGCCGCAAACTACAAACCTATTCAAACGCTTTTTTTATGATATTGGAAGGCAAACAAGCAGACGGACTTCCTGATGGAAAGAAATTCTCGCCGCCTAGAGACACCAACGGTGGTAATGGCGTTGCTAACCTGAGGCCGGGATGTTAGACCTCGAGCAAAAGTAAGTTTACCGGCTACCTTACCCTCCAAACCGGAACCGGTTATAGCGGCAGGAATAGGTAAGGCGGTGGTACCAATCCGGGCGAGTCGCTGCGAAACTCTACCACCTAGTCAGATGTCACGGTGTTAGTGACGGTAAGCCTATGCTCGCCTTTTACGAGCTGCCTGGCAGAAAGGCAGATAGTCTATTCTGCAAAGGAGCCCGGACCAACACGGGGCTTGGATAAATTAGGCGATCCAAAAAGCGCCATCTACACGTTTGCGTGTGCTTAGTGAGTTTTAAACAAGCAAACGTGACGGACGTCCAACTGTAGTAGGCTTATTAGTGTTTTAATATTTTATATAACTCTCGATACTCTCTGCCTACCCCGTAAGGGACTTGGCGTGAAGATATGTATGTATGTAATATAACTTCTATTTAGTAAAAAAATAGAAAACAAAAGTAAACGACAACTTTAGCAGAAAATATGACACAGGATTCATTTTTATTTCCTCTTAAAATTCTTTTACTGGTTTGTTTATAATGTCACTTAAGTTATCCCATGCTTTGGCTAATTTTTTATCCGTGTAATCTTTGTTTTTGGAAATCCAAATACTGGGTATTAGTTCCAAGAAGAATATAAGTTCATCATTGCGCCAGATACACATTTTTATTAATTGAAATTACGTAAAACACAATTCGATAAAAACGCACATAAACGTGTGGACGCGTGCAAGCTTTTGCGGCAAATTTCTTGATGTTAAAAACTGAAACTCGATCGGATCGACTACAAATCCTGGCAAATCTATACAAACCCAGTCAAACACCTTATCCACACGTTTGCATTTGTAATGGTTTGTGGAAGTTGGGTAAGGGTGCTGATCCAGCATTAGGTATCAAGCTGAAATCTATAAACAAAATAAAAATGGTCTACTGTCCCAGGAGTCCGTGAGCTTCGAATTTTAAAATTTAGTAAACCGAAACTCGATCGGATCGACTACAAATCCTGGCAAATCTATACAAATCCAGTCAAACACCTTATCCACACGTTTGCATTTGTAATGGTTTGTGGAATTTGGGTAAGGGTGCTGATCCAGCATTAGGTATCAAGCTGAAATCTATAAACAAAATAAAAATGGTCTACTGTCCCAGGAGTCCGTGAGCTTCGAATTTTGAAATTTAGTAAACCGAAACTCGATCGGATCGACTACAAATCCTGGCAAATCTATACAAACCCAGTCAAACACCTTATCCACACATTTGCATTTGTAATGGTTTGTGGAATTTGGGTAAGGGTGCTGATCCAGCATTAGGTATCAAGCTGAAATCTATAAACAAAATAAAAATGGTCTACTGTCCCAGGAGTCCGTGAGCTTCGAATCTTGAAATTTAGTAAACTACTTCTTACATTACTTATGGAAAAATTGCGATACCTAACCGCATATTTTTAGTTACATCACATAACATAAATCATTTTAAAGTTATTAACTACCGTTGTCTTCACAAACGCGTCGAGCTATAAAATTTAAATTCAAATTAAATACTCATGTCTGTAACACCTTTAAGTTGTAACACAATCAAATTTACATATCAACGCAATGACTGCTACTTATATACCTATAGGTTTGTACGGAACCTCGCGCACTCGCGCACTTGACCGGTAATATTTACACACGAACTTTTAAATTTGATTTTCGTAAGGATATATTTTTTTTATAAAGAGTTGACATTCATAAGGATCTTAACGCCCATATCCCTGAAGAGGTAGGCTGAGGCACAACATTTTAGGCAGTATTGATGGTTAATTTCGTCATAGCAGTTGTACAGCAGAGTGGCGCAGTGGAAGCGTGCTGGGCCCATAACCCAGAGGTCCGTGGATCGAAACCACGCTCTGCTAAGTCTGAATTTTCTTTTTGATCTAGGCGTTCAAGCGATCTTCGTATTACTTGGCATTAACAGCTACTAACAATTTTTATAAAAAAAAGTATTTTTCCCCATTTTCTCTGCAATTTGCCAATTTGGTTTTCTCTTTATTAAAACCTTGTTATGGCTCATTCGTTCAGGCGTGATGCATTCTCACCGGAAATGGATATTTATTTATATGTTTCTAGACAATACGGTAGGTACAATATAGCCTTTATCTACAATATATTTGTATAATATAACCTGTATATAATAATATTATATTATAACTATATATAATTATAATATACTATATACAACTGCCAACCAAGCAGAGTGGTAGAGTTATGCGATAACGCTAACGGAATAGGTAAGTCAAATCCACCTGGAGTTTGGACTTACCTATTCCTTCTGTTACAACGCCGGTGATCGTCACTATCATATTCTGAAAATAACAAATAACCTTTTTTTAGTTTTGTAAATTGTTTTTTTCTTTGTAACTTTACATTATTAAAATATGAAATCTTAATATCAGAAATATACGTCCCTTAGATAGACACTCTATTGACCAATTAACAGTTTTGTATCTTTTATTTTTTTTAATGATATTGGAAGGCAAACAAGCAGACTGTTTACCTGATGATAAGAAATTTCCGCCGCCTAGAGACACCAAAGGTGGTAATAGTGCTTTGCCAACCTGAGGCCCGGATGTTAGGCCTTAAGCAAAAGTAAGTTTACCGGCTACCTTACCCTCCGAACCGGAACACGTCATGACGTTATGGTGACAGGAATAGTTAAGGCGGTGGTACCAATCCTGGTGTGTCGCTGCGAAACTCTACCACCTAGTCAGACTTCATGATGTTAGTAACAGTAAGCCTTTGCTCGCCTTTTAGGAGCTGCCTGGCAGAAAGGCAGATGGTCTATTCTTCAAAGGAGCCCGGACTAACACGGGGACCATTTAAATCCATACGAATCCATCTGAATGATATCTGAATCCAGCACGGCACATTATCTTTTTCATACCCATCATAAGTTTCTTGTATAAGTTATTCAGATAGGAGAAAATGATATCGTTCTACTACTCGTATTATCTCACAAAACGTAAAACTTTCCATGCGGGAACTAAGATGGCATATCGCGATACGGAAACCTGTAGTACCGCGTTATTTTCTATGTTGTATTACTAGATGTTGTCCGCGACTACGCTAATAACATTTATTTAGTATTCCCTCGGAAAAACGTTTAGATATCGGGACAAAAGAGCTTTTATCACTTACCAGCTTCATACCTATCTAAACAGAGAAAATACGTCCAAATTATCAATCAGTCGCAATGTGAAAGGGCAAACAAAACTATCACTAGTAACATTTATATGGATTTGAACAGCCCTAGCTTGTTGCAGCCTAGTGATGTGCTAAACCTGTTGCCAATTCATGAAGTGATGGTTATTTTAGATTTATTGATTACTAGCTGTTACCCGCGGTTTCGCCCGCGATAAATTGAGATGTAAGCTATCCTATCTCTCAAGTTGGATCGAACTGCACATGGTGTGCGAATTTTATTATAATCGGTTAAGTGGTTTAGGAGTCCATTGAGGACAAACATTGTGACACGAGATTTATATATATTAAGATTTCGCTAATGTAGTCAGTTAGGTTTTGTATTTGTTTATCCGTTATATCACCGACTGTACCTTTCTGTCAGATCCACGGTAACGAGAAATACGTCAGCGTCATTAGTTCATTACGTACACGGTTACGCCCTACGACACTTGTAGGGTGGTGATACTTTGATGAGAGTTAGCGTATCGTTTATAATAATGAATAAGACTGATTTACCCCAACAAACAAGCACATTTTTCTCCTGATCTTATACAATTAAATACAAACTATCAATTACATTCTCTGTATTTGCTTATCCGTTATGTCACTGACTGTACCTTTCTGTCAGATCCACGGTAACGAGAAATACGTCAGCGTCATTAGCTCATTACGTTCACGGTTACGCCCTGCGACACTTTTAGGGCGTTGACACTTTGATGAGAGTTAGCGTATCGTTGAGAGTAATTAACAAGACTGATTTACCCCGACGAACAAGCAAACTTTTTCTCCTGAAATTAGTAGATAATAGTGACCTGTAAACACTATAGATATTTCAGGTTTACATAATGGGTTTCTTTATATCGTTATATGGGGCATAATGTGCAAGTCTACCGGTTACCCTACTATCTGGCTCGGAACATGACACTGACATGACATTATGGTGGCAGAAATAGGTAAGATGGGGAAACCCAACTCGGGATAGTTGCTGCACAGCACTTGTGCACCAGCACCAGTGCTCTTGTCAAGCTACCTCCGGTGAAATAAAAATCACGTAGAACACAGTATGAAATTCGGCGATAATATGTAGTTATTTTGGAGTGTGTAACAATGTTCGTGTAAGCGGAATGTGACAATAAATTTCTCTCACACGTAAATAAAAGAGTTTCACTTCAAAAATAACCAATACACCTATTCACATTTCTCAATAATTGTATATTATATTATGTTTGTACATTTAGCTTACAAATTGATAGTTATTACAAATTGATCGAAAATGCTGCTATCTAGAACCTCATTTCAAGAACTTTATGTATGTCGAAGTGAGTGTCATTCTAAAACATACCAAACAACCTAAACTTTTTTTTAAGTTATTGCGCTATTGCATAGTTAAAATCGCATGATGTGCGATTGACAATTAAACGTTGTATTCCTAAATAGTCCATGCTTTTATATTTATTTATAAGTTTTTATTAAAATGAGAAATTTTATAATATATTGGTTTGCTCCATTTAAGAGTCTCGGGTTCAAATCCCGGATCGGGCAACTCAAAACATGTTTTCTAATTTTTTATAGGTGTTTGACTAAGTACCCTGTTGGCGCTAGGTTTGCTACACATAACACAAAGAACTTTCGGTTAATCGTGTGTACCCTAATAGTACCTCTGCGTTTATTTTCGGGTACGCAGTCGTAAAGATATTTACTTTATCAAACATTAAATTTTTCCTGTGAACTTTTATAGGACTTCATTAAAATGTTAGCTATTCTGCTGTTGAACGGCAATAAAATAAAACCGAAGTTGTGGCACCAGAATCAGGTTGTGTCGCAATCTTTATAAAACAACAAGTCAAAATCATGACTGGTAAGCCTGTGCTCTATGATCACTTAGATATTAGACAGTTAGCTTAATCAGGATCCGACATGCGGTATTTTGAGCTCTAATACCATGCAAACTTTACATTTTTGTTTTTTTTTATTTATGGGTTTATAACTATTCTACACGGGGTCATATGAAAACAGGTCGGCTTTGTAATGATCCTCTTGCCCTTAAGTTAGATTAGTGAATTATTCCATTAGTGCATTAGTCATAATTAGGTCACTAGATTGCTGTGCAGCAGCTTTGCCGTATTAGTACTATTGTAGCATCAGTGTTCTCCATTGTCGTGTCATGTACTTGCGTATATGGTATCCCTGCCATAAGATGCACAAGCTACTCTTATATATGGTGTATTAAAGCGACGGTCATATCTTACCATTATAAAAACTGCCTGCTTGCGCACTTTCCGCTCCGCTTATGACCCTGCTAACACCTCATGAAACTAATGGTGTCTGTTCGCATGAGATACCTCGTACTAGCCCGAGTACTAGCAAAATATCCAGTCACTCTGACATTGTCACTATTACGCATTTCACTGCTAATTTTGGGATATCGCTTTCAGAATACTATTATTTGACCTAGCCTAGGATATAGGTCATTTTGAAATATAACATGTCCCGTATTAGTATTTCTGGATTATTTCGTAATGCAATCAGTCCGACTAGGTTCTAGTTTTACAATGACTCTTCAATCACACTGCTATATTGTCTTATCTTCTCATTTTTCTCATGCTTCTCCTTCTCCAATGATTCGTCAGCAATTCTCGCCCACTGCTACTGCCAGGACCGCGTCTCCTTACTTTGCTCCCACCACTCTGTTTCAACCACTCGATTTCTATATTGTGACTCTTCAAACTAATCAACCAGCTAACGGCGTGTGAATAAAGTAGAGAGATAGTCGTTATAATTTCCAGAAGGTAGAGTAGCCGACAGACTTATAATAGCTATAACATGGCGATGCTTCAGTAGCATTCAGTAAGTATTTGCCTCTTAATGTCAGAAGAGCTGCCACCTTATTCACTATCTTATGATAAAAAAATTAACATTGAAATTTCATCTCATGAAATTTTGTTTAAGCATTTCGTGTTCATTTGTTTAGATATAGTTAAGAAATAGGAGACGTGAATTCTTTATTCTTGGAATAAGCTAAGCCTGTTTTTATAAGTACATTTTTTTTCCCTAAATATATAGTAATAAATTACGTGTAGATATGCCACTGGCAGTTAATTCCATAAAAAGAAGAAAAGTTAACAATTAGGTATAATAACAGCTTAAGTGTCAGCGTATATTTACAATCTGCGTATTTATTGAACTTACTTCTGTATGTATGTAAGGAAGGTTTTCTATACAGGGTAACTTTGAAAGGACCGGTCAAAATTTAATATAAGGGGGTATAGGCTTAAATGGTTATGCACTCACAATATTATTATCAAATTGTTATATTTACTTTTATAAATATTCAACTAAAACAGTCCGCAAAATTGCTTCACTTGTCTCGTTAGTCATACCTAGTACAAGTCATGACGTCACCAGCCTCGAAATGCGTCAGAGGGAACCATTGATTCTTTATTTACGTTTTATCCATGCATCTTGTGTTTTGAGGTGGACAAAAATCATAAATATATATTTTTTTAATTTTTAATTACTTCATAGATCGAAAGCGTTATCGATTTCGAATCGTTTCCTAAAATTTGGCTGGTTCTTTATATGTCACTATGTATATCGTTAACTAACACCACATATATTATATGCTTACTTCGCTATAAGATTAATTCATATAATTTGTCAATAAAAATGACTCGACTGACAGTTAAGAAGGATTTCATAACCCTATACTATCAGAACCTTTTTCTAAGAGAACAATCGAGAAGATTTACAACTACCCGCGTAATTCAAAGCGCTCGTTCACATGACGTCTTGTTAAGGGAAGTTATCCGCCATTTAATTTATGTTAGTACGTAAATTTACATTCCACGTCCGCTGCGGATGCCCAAACTGACCCTTGATATTATAATGCTAGGATTTGTACGTGGTTTCATCTGCATGTAATTTATTTGATTTAGAAATCATGTATTCTTATGAAACATTATACCATTAGTCATTACATAAAATAACACAATACTTACGTTATTTTTGATATTTTATTTACTCTTGAATCTCAATTTCATGCAAATTGGAAAAAGAATTAGATATGTCATTTTAGGTACTCTTGAACACAATACTAGCAAATTATTAACATTAATAATAAACAACCATTTATTATATTAGGTATCTTATTTTTTTGGAACTGGCTGTTAATTATCCATTAGAACTGAATTATAGAGTTTTAATATATTCGATATATCCTAACGTCGGCGCTTGGTAAATCTACCAATATTATATATTTTCCTTATATGTTTCTTCATTGAAAAATATGAGTATTAACACGTTCCCTGTGCATGCATCATATGTGTAGCATTTCAGGGTTTATATGATACGTGCTGGCACCAGTCATGATACGCGACCCCCTGTTTACTTAACTTCTTGCCAAAATTGACACGTATGAGTTAGACGTTTTTTTTAATTTGCATGCACATTATTATTATTATTAGTATTAAAAAGTACGGGTCAAACAATCCCGAGGATCACTGCGACCTTGGCAGATCTATTGTGATCACGCCTCTTATTCATTAAGCTGACATACAACTACAGTCACTAGAAATTGTACAATGCACTTATCAACTTAATATCTTGGGGATTAATTATGTGCCCACCCAAAAGTCTACTTCTTGCTTGGTTAAGTGCTGGGCACTCACAGAGTATGTGTATTGCTGTTTCCTCTGCCTCCAAGCAAGCTCTACAATCAGGCTCTTCTGCAAGGCTCATTCTGTTTTGTTTGTTGAGTCTACAGTGTCCTGTAAGCGCTCGGACTAAGATCCTGAGCTTTTTTCGTTGCATGTTCATTGCAATCGATGTAAATTTGGCGCAAAACCCCGTGACAAGTGTTTTAGCGTGCTGTTCGCCTACAGTTTTCAGCCAGATGGACACGCTTTCTTGCCGGGTTCAAATCTTGAGTAAACTTCTAGAAGTGCATTTGGCAATCCCACATACAGGTTCCGGTCCTGTGGGGAGAGCGTCTGAGCCCCTTCTAGCCAGTTCGTCTGCAGCTTCATTTCCCTTAACACCTGTGTGTCCAGGAACCCACCCAAGAGTTAATTTGTTGTTTTCTCCAAGCTTGTTTAAGACTTGAGCACATTCAAGTGAGTTTGGACTTAAACTCGACGGATTCCAGTGCTTTCAAAGCTGCCTGACTATCCGCAATATAATGATATGCTTATGAGAGTAAGAGCGGCTAAGGTTTTCTTGTGCTCACACCAATAGAGCATATATTTTGATTGCATGCACATACCGACTACGATAATTTTAACAGAAAACATGTACGTCCGGGAGACATTTCACAAATGTTGCCAGTTTATAACCGTTAGAAATAAAAAACTATAAAAATAACAATTTTTACCATAAATAGAAAACAAAATGAGATATTTCCTTTAATGGCACATGATATATAACCAAAAAATTAATCACACAAATTTGAAAAAAAGAACAAATCAAACCATACTATATAAATTATAAACCTAAAATCAAATGTCTCAATAACCCCGGAAAAAACCTATGTTTTGTAATATAGCTGAGATTTATCTCGATCACGTCAGCAATTAAACGAAAAATCTAGATCGAAATTTGTCAATCCGTTCAAAAGTTACAATGCCACAGACAGATGCACGCACACCAATACGTCAAACTTATGTTACCCCTCTTTTTCCGTCAGCTCGATAGTTTGTCAAAAAGGTCAATACTAATACATATTGTTAAAATAACTTTATGTCCACTGCCATGTAATTATAAATTATTATTTCCGCCGTTGTTTATTCGACTAATGTTAATAGGAATCATTATATAGAGCTTATATTAACTTCCAGAACATTTAATGATATTTAAGTCTTATTATATTATTAATATCATTTGTTAATGTATCTTTTAAATTATTTTATGCAATTTAAATAATAATATCAATGTAATAACATTGCTGAATTGTCTATTGTAAATAAAAAAGTTTCTTAAAAATCAAAGTCAGCCAACTCACGTCTAAAATTTTATCAAATTATTTTATACAAAGACTATCTAAAAGAAAGGCATTTTTTGTTAAAGAAAATATGAATAGAACTGGATTTTTTGATAAAAACAATGTTAACAATTTTGAAAATGCAACTGAACTATGGCGCATATCTTTTTAGTTTTTCTTACATAATGTAAAAATATCCTTACTTTAAAACACAAAATTACATACCCGATTTATTACTTAAATACACCAAACATACATTCACTAAGTATTAAAAAACATAACGGAATCATTCACTTTTATAATACAATAACATAATTTTATATCAAAAGAAAAGAGTGGCTTACTACGAGGATGGATCCAAAAGTTTGTGGCCTAACCTACATGGAGCTATGACATCTTTTTAAAATCTACCGTTATTTGTTAGTATGTGTCATATTGATTTATTGTGCGCAGTTTCATTCTGATACTGCACAATATAAATTTTCTGTGATTATTTGTTTGAAGCAATCTGACGCAATTTTCAATAATCGAGAAAATTGAACACCGTGCAGTCATTAAGTACCTCAATAAAAAAGGCCTATCACCAAAAGACATCCATCATGATATGGTGAGCACTTTGGGGGAGTATGCTCCATCGTATTCCAGTGTCAAGAAGTGGATAGCTGAGTTTAAGCGCGGACGTGAGAGCATTAAAGATGATCCTAGGAGTGGAAGGTCCACATCCTCTACCACGAAAGAAAACATCGATAAAATTTGTGATCTCGTACTGAGTGACCGACGTTTGACCATTGGTAAGATAGCTGAGATAACAAACATTAGTTATGGCCAGGTGCAACATATAATAACGGAAGAGTTGGGTTTCCATAAGGTTTCTGCTCGCTGGGTCCCGAGGTTGCTTTCAGCTGAACAAAAACGAGTTCGATACACAATTTCGCGAGAATGTTTGGAACTTTTTGAGACTGATCCCGAGGACTTGTTGTCTAGATTTGTTACCATGGATGAAAGCTGGGTTCACCACCATACTCCTGATTCAAAGCAACAATCCAAACAGTGGAAAAGATCAGACTCTCCTACACCGATAAAGGCTAAGGTCGTTTTGTCGACTAACAAAGTCATGGCTTCTGTTTTTTGGGATGCGAAGGGCATTATTTTTGTAGAATATTTACCAAAAGGTCAAACTATAAATTCTAGTTATTATTGTAACCTTTTATGAAGACTCCGGGAAGAAATAAAAGAAAAAAGGCCTGGAATGTTGCGTAAGAAAGTTTTGTTTCATCAAGACAATGCAATGCAAATCAAAACAATGTCTGTAATCTACGATTGTGGCTACGAATTGCTGCCTCACCCACCTTATTCGCCGGATTTATCCCCCTCGGATTATCATTTATTTCCAAATTTAAAAAAAACACTTGGGTGGCTCGAAATTTTCGACCAAAGATGAGGTGATAGTCGCAGTAGACGACTATTTCGCCGACCTTCCGGAATCTTTTTTTTTCGATTGGATAAACAAGTTGCAGGTCAGGTGAAAGAAGTATGTTGAGCTAGATTAGATGTAGACTATGTCGAAAAATAAAAATAAATTTAGATCCACTTTTCTTTCATTTTCTTGAAATGAAATGAAATGAAATGAAAATTATTTATTTGCGGAATATGTGTGTTAAAAAGTTGTTATAAAGATATTTGAGAATACAACATATTCTACCACATTGTGGTG
>NJDC01000173.1:27630-58786 GCA_002245475.1 Calephelis virginiensis
AAATATCAAATTTGTATAAAAAATCAAGATAAATTGAAAAAAAAAATCATGAATTATAATAAACAAAATAAAAATTTAATTAATATACAATTAATTTACAATATCGATTTCATAGCCTATAAATTAGTTCCAGGGATTTTCATCATTTAAATATTCAGAAATGCTGTAATATCCTTTTTTGAATAATTTTCTTTTAATAGTTGATTTAAATGTCCTTATTGGAAGAGCTTGAATCTCACCGGGGACCTTGTTGTAAAACTTTATAGATAAACCTTTAAATGAGCTACTGATTTTATGAAGTCGACTATAATGATGAGTTATTTTATCTTTATTTCTGGTATTATAATTATGATTATCACTGATTCTATTAAACTGTTTTAATTTTTTTTAACATTAATTAAATTTTCAAATATGTATTGTGAAGCTACAGTCAATATGTTCGTTGTTTTAAAAAGTTCTCTAACAGACACCGTAGGTTCAATGTTGTAAATAGCTCGAATCGCTCGTTTCTGTAGAATAAAAATTGTGTTGACATCCGCTGCATTTCCCCACAAAAGAATGCCATATGCCATTACACTATGAAAATAGCTAAATTAAACCAACCTAGCAGTGTCTACATTAGATATTTGCCTAACTCTCTTAATAGCGAAAGCTGCAGAAGCTAGTTTATTCGATAACTTAGCAATATGTGGGTCCCATTGTAGCTTTGAATCTAGTGTAATGCCCAAAAATGTAGTCGATTGATCATTATTCAATTCTTGCCTTTAACAATAATATTTACACTCGAATGTTTGACGTTAGGAGCAGTAAATTTGACACATTTCGTTTTATTTTCATTTAAATGTAAATTGTTGGCTGTGAACCACTCCTCAATTTTAGTCAAAAAAGCATTTACGACATCATAATTTGGTGCTTTTCTTTTTACATTAAATAATAAGGAAGTGTCATCTGCAAACAAAATAATTCCATGATTGTCATTTACCATTTGAGGCAGATCATTGATATAAATGAGGAATAAAAATGGTCCGAGAATGGACCCTTGTGGTACACCGATAGACAGCTTAGACCCTGATGATAACTGACCATAGATATTTACTTTCATAATTCTATCGCTTAAGTAAGATTCGAGAAGTTTTAGTCTCTAATGCCATAATGGTACATTTTTTTAATTAAGATTTCATGTTGTACGCAGTCAAACGCTTTAGACAAATCACAAAAAACTCCTACAGTATCTTGTGAGTTCTCTCAGTCTCGAAACACATGTTCAATCAGCTCAACACTAGCATCTGTAGTCGAACGTCCTTTTGTGAATCCATGTTGTTTTAAGTTCAATAAATTAAATTGACTAAAATGCTCAATCAACTGATTTAAAATAATTTTTTCAAATATTTTACTTAATGTTGGAAGAATAGAAACTGGTCTGTAGTTAGTAGGATCAGTGTTTTTTCCATTTTTATAGAGTGGAATGACTTTACTGTGTTTTATTAAATTAGGGAAAGTACCCTCAGTTATGCATCTATTGAAAGTAAGAGCTAAATATGGAGAAATGCAATCTATGATGGCATCAATTATTTTTACAGATAAGTCATACAAATCTAAAGTTTTCTTCATTTTTAACGATTTGAAGGTTTTGATGACAATGGAAGTATCCAGAGGTGTAAAACAAAAGCCAACATTACATTTTGCAACGTGCTGTGTTAATAAAGCTTCAGCCTCTGTAGAAGAAGATTTCAATTGTCTACTCAAAGAAAGAGGAACATTAATAAAAAAATCTTCAAAAGCATCGGCAACTTCCCGTTTTGCAGTTAACACATTATGGTCAACATTCAATTTTTTGTTGGGATTCTGAATGTTTACTTTGTCAGTTTTTTTTTATAACTTGCCAAGTAGTTTTAACAATGTTGGTACTATTTTTTATTTTATTGCTTACAAAATTAGATTTAGCTTGTACACAAACTTTTTTAAAAATTTTTGAATAACATTTAACATAGTTAATGAAAGGCCTACTAGTATTGAATTTTTTTTCTTCGTAAAGGTCAAAAAGTATTTGTCGACTTTTATGAATTCCAAAAGTAAGTAAGTAATAAGACATGCAAATAAATATATCTCAAAGACCTAGTAACAAAAAAAAAACATTAAAACGCCTGTATTTTTGGGAAAAAATTATGTTTTTTTTTGTCAATAATCATTCGTATGGTATCCGTACATTTCGTTTGATCAAGTTTAAAAAAAAATCACATTGTACTCGTATAAGGTCTAGCCAAAATACGAATTTTTCCACTATTTTAATAAATACAAATGCATAGGTCCCTAATTTGAAAGACCTTATTATGTAGATCATACAATATTTCACACATTTAACTTTTAAAATAATATATTCTTGCCTAAAAATAGTCTCTAGATTTAACACAGATTCAAACAGAGATCAATTGGAGATACGGCACAGAATATATCTTATAATTGAGAACAACTCGTATTCTGAGCAATTAGATCCAACATCTAAATTAAATCGCTCATTTTACGATTGTATTTGGGTTTTATTCTCAATTTATGTCAACGCACAGCTATTTACTGTGTCTAAGCTTACAATACACGACTAAATGACCTATAAACCTGGCCCGATTTGCGAAGCTAATGTGTTTTTAATGGCGTATACTCTCATTGAAATGTCATTTATTACGGCAAAACAAAATTTACGACTACGTCCTGTAAATCCAGGAAAAATTAACTAACGGTTTTACTTTCGCTAGAGGCAAAGAAAGTGTAGAAATCGCTTTTATTACTACGCTTAAATTGTTTGATACCCCTTTATATTTTTATGGCATTTTGTGCTTTTGAGATTGTTGAGTTTGTTTTCATTGTTACGAGTATTGTGTCCTTTTTAGCCGATAAAAAGGATATTAAATTTAATGTTTATTTGGTACTAGTTGTTTACTCGTGACTTCATCAGAGTAGAATAGTTGTTTTGGATTGCAAATAAATCTTCATTCCCCAATATCGTCTTTTGAGATTTGATCTGCGTAGTTTGTGTGATTAATATTCTTGAGTGTTTTTTTTTAGGTAATGTTACCATTTTATTTTCACAGCTTAATTTTTTTTTTGGGTTGGCTTGAAGAAATTTCTTTAGTTAGAGATAAGCTCGCCTTTTGTGCATTTTTAATTTCTCGTGTATTTTGTGTATTTTAGCTTTTGTGTGCCATAAAGTGTTAAATAAATAAATTAATAAAAATAAATGATCGTTATCTAAACTTTTGAAAGTATACATATACCATTTTAGGCTTTTATTTGCGATTATTGTATAATATGACTTTGCAAGTAACGTGTTTTACGTTGTTTTTAACTATATTTGTACGGAATTTGCTTTTTTTCGTTTTATGTTATTTAAAAAAATCAAATATCTGTCAAAACTGAAGGGGACCTAAAAATCCGTGTTAAAGCAAAATATTTTAATACTGTGTTTCTCCCATTAGCGACACAGCACTGCACACTGCGTTTATAATATTCTTATATATGTTTAATTTTGCAGATTGATATGTTCCTTGCGTAGTATTATCAACTTTTTTTTGTAATGTGTGTAGTTAATATGTGTGTTAATAAATAAATATTCCTGGACAAGTTACACAAATTGAATCTAACCCCAAAGTAAGCAAATTATATAATTGTGTTATGGGTGTTAGTCAACGATACTATTACATAGAAATACTTAAATAGATACCAGAATACATTTAAGAAACACCCAGACACGGAAATGCAGACATAATAAATGTTCATCACACAAATGCCTGCCCCCGTCGGGAATCGAACCCAAGCCTCGCGGTTCGTCGATGCAGTTAGGCGAGTATGCTAGCCACTCGACCAACGAGGCGGTCAAGGTTAATAAATGTTTTCTTTCTTTTTTTTTTGAATTTTTTTGAATTTTGCCTGACGATATTAAACATGAAAATACATATAGCTTTAAAATCTTTAGAGTCTTACCTAATAAGTAAAGCATACTATTCTTTAAAAGACTTTTTGGAGGATAGGAGTAAGTAATAAAAAAATAATCAAACTGATTTGGACCTAGTGACTATCTAATATTATTAACATTGAATATACCTAATTGTACCTAACTTGACTAATGTTAAATACTATGAAGAATTTATTGTCGACATTGTTACTATGTTATAATTAATGAAACTATGTAATTTGTATTTTAATGTGAATGTGAATTTGCACGCCTAATGGGCTTAGATAAGAGCACCTAATATTCTTAGAGTCTTTCACTTTGTACGTAATTTTTATGTTTCTTCAAATCTAGTCCTGCGGTTTAACCGTGAAACTGCAAAAGACAGAGAGATAGACATCATCATATATAATATTACTTGCGGACCCAGCAGACATTGTTCTGCAATTTTTTTTTGCTGTGATTCACCCTCATCACTTAGGGTTATAAAAAGTAGATGCTAGCCGATTTTCAGACCTACTCAATATACTCACAAAATTTCATGAGAATCGGTTGAGCCGTTTAGCAGAAGTATGGTAAATAACATTGTGACTCGGGAATTTTCTATCTCTAGTTATTATCTCTAGTTGTTGCCCGGTTTAGACCGCATTTTCAGCTCTTTCTTTTAAAGCACAAAAACAGTACTAAAACTGAATTTAGTATAGTTTCATGTGTACTTTTAGTACTTTTTATATGTTTTTATGTGAAAAGGCATTGAACAAGCACATGACCCTCCTGATGGTAAGAGACCATCATGGCCTTTGAACACCACCATTAAGTGTGGCTCTCATGTGAACATTTAGATATTTGTGTTTTCGGGACTGAGTGTTTTTCAAATTTATTCATTTATCCTATTCCTATTAATATTATAAATGCGAAAGTTTGTAAGTATGGATGTATGGATGTTTGTTACTCTTTCACGCTCGAATGGCTGAACGGATTTGTCTGAAATTTGGAAGACAGATAGATTGTGACCTGGATTAACATATAGGCTATTTTTAATCCCGATCGCACACCGGGTTTCTGTGAAAACGCGGGCGAAGCCGCAGGTAGCAGCTAGTATTTTATAAATTTATTTAGGTATCTATTTATGTATTTCTATATATTAGTATCACGACTTGCACCAATGACACAAGCATAATATAATTTATTCACTTTTGGGTTAGATTCAATTTGTAAAACGTGTCAAGGGATATTTATTTAATTACTGGTACTGGACGCAAAATATTTTACTAAGACTGTGTATTCAAAATGTATTGATCATTTATTTATTTAAAATTACTGGTCGCCCATTGGTCGAAATTCGACCATAATAAATTTTATCTTGTTGATAAGAACGCCATCTTCATTTCTCAAGAGCAACTACTTTGTTTCCAAACTTTTTAGTGCGCCATCTGTGATCTTTTATCGTTATTATCAATATATTTGTTTGTGTGTGTCAAATACATGGTAGTGTGGGTAATTTTTTATTTATTAACTTAATATACTTTATAAGCATTAATATTGAAAAATATTAGCGTTCTGCACTTCTCCTACACGTAAACTATAAGTGTGCCAAATTTTATGCTCCTCCATCAGCGCAATCTTCGTAAAAAGGGGTCCAAAGTTTTGGCATCACGTATTTGTATATATATACATATTTATGTAACCGGACTTTGAGTCCTATTATGCAAGTATACTGCTATTGTATCTTCCGCACCAGAACATGACATTATAAATATGCAGCAAAATACTTGAAGTTTCAACATGGTATTATAGTTTTTATTACACTGAGATTTAGATTGAAATATCAACTTAAATTTGTTTTCACTTTAGTTCATATTTATTTGTAAGTGTTTAGGATATAATATAGCAAAATCTGAATTTGAAGCTATTACTTAACAAAATTGGTCAAAAAGCCAACCAAGTTTAAAGGGTTATGAATGTGAAGGAAGCAAGACAGGTTTGTCAGGATCGTGAGGTCTGGCACTCGATACTCTCTGCCTACCCCGTAAGGGACTTGGCGTGAAGATATGTATGTATGTATGTATGTAAGTTTAAATGAAAGTTTTAAGTAATTTCCAGAAAGTATACAGCAAGTTTAAATCAAACTTATTACCTACTTAAAATTCAACAAAATTGGAGATAAGCCGTCTTATCAACAAACCTAGATTCAAATAAGAGTAAAGATAAGTCAGTACATTGTATTAAAGATACCAAGTTGATCCTTGGATAATTTAAGTATATTTTCATTAATATGACGTACTGATACCAGTACGGCCCTGGCTGCCTCTCTTCTCACAAATGTTTGAATAACAAATCGCTTCCAAGTATAAAACAAAGTCAATATCTACTGTCTGTTCCTGTGCAAAAATTAGGAAAAAATAACTCTGCCCAGGATTGGATGTGTTCCCGGTGCCCGGTTAACGATAGGTTTGTCACCGATTACATTGAGGGACTTAGAATCTTCGGCTAGTCGTGGATGTCCTGGTTGTGCCTCTGCCTACTCTTTTGGGGATATGGGAGTGAAGATACTTTGGCTTCTATGCATGCTTGGGTAAATCTTAAAAACTACACAAAAATTTTTAATGCGGTTATTAATAGATAAAGTGATTCAAGAGAAGGGATTTAAAGTTTCAGTTTTTTTTTTGTGACATCTTCATTGTTTTATTCATGTTTTCGTTTTTTAGAGTTAAATTCTTTAAGTTAGTTGCTTTGTAATTACTAATTTTGAGTTTTATAACCAAGCGGTGTTTATATGTAAAGGCCTTATGCAACTAGATAACTTAAGTTATTAATAATAAATTTAAGTATTTTATTATTGTACTTACTCTTTGGTAAGCCATTTAAAAAAAATAAAAAAAAATACATAGATCTTTGTATCTCTGTTTTTGTATGTAGCTACGCATCAAAAAATGTCAGGTAAGCACAAAGTAAGTAGTAGTAATAACCTAGCCTGAGCGAAGATATTTTCAATTAAAATAAAAAAAAACAATTATGGCTCCAATGAAAAACGTAGACTAAACTTCTATCAATGTCTACTGTAACCTAAATCATACAAGTTTATTAATTCTTAGCGACATTAAAAGTTACAATGTAGTTTGATCCAAACTTTCCAAGGAAATTAAGGTAATTGACGTTTAACGAAGACTTCCTTAAAAATGAGTAGACAGCATGCAGAAGTTAAATAAAAAATAAGTAGAACATTAAACATTTGCCTAAGAACTCACGGAGCGGTTTTATTATCACAAGCAAATTATATGCTTGGGTTATGAGTGTCTAATGTTAGTCAACGAAACTAACACATAAATACTTGAATAGATACTGGAACAAATTTAATAAACACCCAGATTCGAAAATACAGACTAGAATGCGCATCACACAAATTTGACCTCAGTCGGGAAGCAAACCAGAGGCTTGCAGAAATTAAATAAAAAATAAGTACAATATTAAACATTTGCCTAAGAACCCACGGAGCGGTTTTTTTTTATCACAAGCAAAGTATATGCTTTGGTTATGAGTGTCTTATGTTAGTCAACGAAACTAACACATAAATACTTGAATAGATACTGGAACAAATTTAATTAACACCCAGATTCGAAAATACAGACTAGAATGTTCATCACACAAATTTGACCCCAGTCGGGATTTGAACCAGAGGATTGCGGTTGATCTGTGGTTTTGGCATTATTAGGCAAGTCACTGCTTCGTTGGTGGAGGAGTTACCTTCAACCAACGAGGGGGTAAGAAAATTATTCGGGCTCAGTAAAACCAAAGTAACAAAAATATATAAGTCTGAAGGGTAGCGTATCTGGATTCATCGCTATTAGATCATCTGTGGTGTCTATAGCCCGCGGTTATCCCTTGCAATTAGAAGAGCCTTGTGCTTGTCCCTTGCATAAAAAAGTCGCCCATAAAAATATTGGAAACCTCTATGGTTTCTTTGTAAAAAACACCATCCATAATTTTGTTACGGGTATTTTTAAGTATTTAGCTAATGGATGGTTAAACATTCGCTGTTTGAGAAAGTTACGTCTACTTTAGTTTATTTATGTCCTTGTCGGTAAATAGCGAAAAAGTTTTTACGTCAGTAAATGTAATAAGGCAGAAATTCGGCCTTTCCATTTGTTTGTACATTAAGAGAAATTACTATTGTTTATAAACTTCTGTAAAAATACGTTTTCAGTCACGTTTCGTGTTTTTTCTTTTAGTCCGATTAAAAAGCTAAATAAATTGCTATTCATTTTGGTAAATATCTTTATAACTTTCTCATTTTACTCATTCATTTTTCCAAGGCGGGTCGTTGTAGGACACCTACTTCGAATAGCAACAATATTAGGTCAATCAGAAAATTACTAGATTAATACTATTTAATATTATTTATTATTTATTTAGTGCCTCGTGTTGGTCCGGGCTCCTTTGCAGAGTAGACCATCTGCTTTCCTCGTAAAAGGCGAGCATAGGCTTACCATCACTAAAAATAATTACTCGGAATTGAATGTGTACCCGGTTTGGTAGGCTTGCCACCTATCTTCGGCTAGTCGTAGGTACGCTGGTTGTTCTTCTTCGGCGGTATGGGCATGAAGATACTTAGTTACTTTGATCCTCTGTGTAGAATAGACCAACTGCCGTCTTGGCTGGCAGGTTGTATGAGGTGCTCAAGCGCAAAATTGGTCATTACCATCAAGCCTACTGGTGGCAGGGTGCTGTGTAACTTGCCCAGATCTAACGCCTAACCTACTTATATCGTCATAGTGACAGTGTCATGTGCTAGTTCTTAGGATAGCTGGTAGCTAGAGGATAGGGACGCACCTATAACATTCAATGTGTCTGCAGACCACGGTGATCTCTTACCATCAGGTAATCCACTTGCCTGAACGCTATCTTTTGCTTAAAAACACAAACACTAATAGGCGATGTGTTCCTCACACACCTGTTTTAAAATACGGAATAGTTGGTGTAACGATTAATTTATTGCATATATCACAAAATGTTTCTTAATGACAAATCTAGTATATTTTTTCACGATCACTGCTAGCCAAGTACGTTTGTACACATTTTTTTAAAATATGAGATAGAAACAAACAGGCGTCTCTACTGACGGTAAGACTACCTAAGGCTAAGAACTGACAGAGCGGTTTTCACCCGCACCCACCGCGGCTGTGGAACTGCGGTTTTATTTCGAAACTCACGAGATCTGTAAATTGCACGGCCACAGAGCCGTCATGGTTGCAAACATCGCCTGCAAACTTGTATGGTTCTAAGGGAAAGCGACAAATGCTGCGAAAACCGCGGGCGCTGCGGGTTTAAAACGAGTCGTGAACTGTGCTCTTACGTTTTATGTATAAATCTACATTCAGCAGAACCTGCGGGCCCGCAACCGCGGGCGCAGGTAAAACCCGTTCCGTGAGTTCTTAGGCTAAAACTGTCTAAAACAAACTGCTAACTTATGGCAGGGTTTTTAGGCCATATTAATGAAAGTTTACATACACTATCTACCTTTTACATATATATGTAATTAAAATTTTAAAAAGAAAAGTATGGTTACGCCCATATCCTCAGAGGTAAGCAGAGGCATAACCAGGTCACCCACGACTAGCCGAAGACACTAAGTCCCACAATATGATTGATGGCAAGCTGATCGCCAATCGAGCAATGTTATTTTTATTGGAAAATTGAAAATACGAAATTTCATGCTATTTGTCGCCCGACCCGGGGATCGAAGTCCGATTTCAGAAGTTAAATCCGACGACGGACCACTAGACCACAGCGGCAGTTCAATTGTTGACTAATGTTTTACTTTGTTAATCAACCCTTTACTGCCTTATTTGCCTCATGACAGTCTAAAAAAGCAAAACAGCAAACGCAGTAAACATATTATCAGCCGCGACTTATGGGCGCGGTTTGCAGATGATTGTGCGCATGCCGTCCAGTCCGTCCGTGCCAGATATCTTTCGGACTTCCGAACGCTCAAGGTCACGTCCGAGACTTACGTCCGATAGTTTGCACGGCTCAAGTATAATGTCATTATCTAGATAACCAGTAGTCAGCCGCGTCCGATAGCTTATTTTCAGCTTTAATCCATGCCAATAATAATAACCCGCTAAATGACAATTTTGACCACAATTAATTTAATTTTCAAGTTTGTGGCTACAATCCAATTTCACACATGCTAAAGCTCACTCTGATGATGATTGTGGTTTGAACTTTGTTAAAATAATTTACTTAAGCGTCGTAAATAATTGAAATAATTTGTACAATAGTTGTTTCTGTGGCTTCACTTACTGAATGAAAATGAAGCTTGTAGCATGATGTTCGTATACAATTAGCTCTAAAGAACATTATCAGATTCAACGTATTATATTTACACATTTCTGATAAAATATTAAGGATTAAAAAAATATTTATTAGAAAATGATGAAAACACTTTTTGAGTTGCCCAATCCGAAAATTGAACTCGGACTGGAGCTCTTAACCGCAAAGGGCATTCCTTTGTATAATTTAGTGCATTCAGAATAAAATTCAAGCTTTAGCTCCCGATAGACAAAAACACTAACACTATCGCATGCACGCACTTACGCATTCATGCAATGTGTGCAATGCATGCAAATAGGCCAAGAGGCAGCAGAGAGCGCAAGCGTGCATTGTACATCTACAAAATGAGCTCCGGAGACGAAATTGAAGTCAAATTATTAATAATAGCAATTAAGAAAGACTTTGTCTTTGGAATTATAAGCTACAGGGCTACAGTAATCAGACAATAAAAACAGATCATGGGTAACAATGTGTAAGGAAATTGTTAGTAATTTCAAAAATAAATCCATAAATGAAAAAAACGCAATTGGCAAGCGCCTTATTATTAAATATTTTATTAATTATTGAGCAGATTATTTCCTGCTTATGATTACGGAGATACTTTCTATTTGTTTTATATACAATCCAACTGCCACGAGACACCGCCTTCGTTACTGCTAAAATAATTTGAAATTTTTTCTCTTATTAACGGACCCGATAACGAGTTTCCTTCGTCAGGGATTATGGCTATATTTTCCAAACCATTTGTAGTTAATGTATCTTAAATTTAAAACCATCTCTAGCACGTACGACATATGCGATACAATATGCGACATGCTTGAACGACATCTTCACAGAATTGTAAAGATAAGTTCATAAAAGATTTGTTTCGGACCTTCGCAAACGTGTATATTATAGCGTATAATTTTTTTTCGCTGTCGTTGGCGACGACGGCGTAAAAGAAATAACAATGTTTCTTCATCGGATGCCATTTTGCAACTGGCTCCTGTACTAGCCTGCTAGTACGCGGCACTCGCGGTAAGCGTTTGTCGCCTGTCAATGACAGCCGTTGTCGCCTGTCAGTGTCAGCCTTTGTCGCCTGTCAGTGTCAGCCGTCGATGTATTGACTGCTGCCGCCGACGCGTCAACGGCTGCCGTCAACGTGTGTCGACAGCTGCAGTTACCTATGCCGTTGGCGACATGCCGCTCGTGTGTAAGAGCTCTAGTTATTAAGATTTTTTACGAAGTACAACGGCACTCGCTAATATGTACAACGTATTTACCATTTTCCTCTCCCACTGATTTTTTAATATATTGGCTGAAAAATGGAAGCCAATAAAAATGTGAAAATAGAAAAATGTTGTCCTTTAAAAGAAAGAAATATTGTTAAATATAGCGTCAACGTAACCAAACATCAGTGACATAGCTTGAGGGAAGATAAGCATTAACACAGACAAAGTGTTTACACTAATCTTACAACTAAAATATGAGCAATATTGAAAATGATCTCGCCACAAGCAGTAAATTAAATGCCCAGCCTCCAATTTTCACATTATTTCACGGCATAGCGATGCTAATATCAGACCCTTTTCAACTATGGCATTTTCGCCACATTAAATTTAGTCATGAGCAATTAGTGAGGCATAATTTAAATTTAGCGATGGTTAATTCTATTTTAGTGTTAATTTATGCTTGGGTGCACTTAGAAACAGAATTGTTAATCGGTTTTAGTGTATGACTGACAATGTATAAATGATTAAAGTGTTATGTTTTCAGCGTCGGTTTTGGTGAAATTTCATTAATACAAGAAACTGGCATACCCGGCAGTTAAGACATAGTCCCATAGGTAGCCAAATTTTATAGGATTGGGGAGCAAAGTAGAAGATTTCCTAATGGTAAGAATTGTACAACACCTTTGTAAACCAAAATATGTGGTACCACCTAATGTATGAATGAATAAAATTCAATATAGTTTTTCAGCAACGTCACTAGGTGAAATTCCTGAAAATTTTCACATGATAAGTGAATTTATGCATTACTAGCTGTTGCCCATGACATTCCTACATGGTTTTGGGATAAAAACTATCCTATATGCTAATCCAAGTTACTCTCTATGTTTGTATCAAATGCTATGAAAATCGGTTCAGCAGTTTGGTGATGCGTGAATGCGTGAAGGAGTGACAAACAAACAAACAAACAAACTTTTGCATTTATAATATTAATAGGATCGCCTCTGTGGTCTAGCGGTCCGGGTGTTAGACTTGACTGCATGAGGTCCCGGGTTCGAATCCAGGGTCGACCAACAAAAAGAAAATTGGATTTTTCCAATTTTCTAATTAAAAAAAAATGTTGGTCGGGATTGGAAATGTGCCCGGTTGGCGATAGGCTTGCCACCTATCACATTGTGGGACTTAGTGTCTTCGGCTAGTCGTGGGTGCCTTGGTTGTACCTCTGCCTACCTATTCCGGGATATGGGCGTGAAGATACTAATAGGATTAAGTATAGCTCAAAACCACTAGTCGGATAATGAAAAAAATTGTATACGACCATATCAAAATCATGATTTATCTTTCTAAAAAAGAACCACCAAAATAAGTTGGCTAATTTGAAGTAATCGCATAACAAACATACAAAAAAGAACATACAGTCAATTTGAGAATCTTTCATTTTGGAGTCGTTTAACAACTAATATTTCGTGTTCAAATTGCTATTCTAAAGTTCCGCTATTGGACTTTACTTCATGTGGTCTCGGGTTTGAGTCCCGGGTCGAAAAGATGTGGTGTTTTTTTCAACTGCATGGAATTGGATATGTGCCCGGTTGTCGATAGGTTTGCCACCTATCACATTATAGAACTTAGTCTCTTCGACAGCCGTGGGTATCTTGGTTGAACCTCTGCATACATTGTCAGGTATGCGGGCGTGAACATACTTGTTTATCTTAGTCTTATGCATGCTTGTTAAAGTTTTCGAAGCCGGAAAAGGGACCGAAACGCAACCTGAAGTTTTCTTTACTATTACGTAAAAGTCGGATTTTTCACGTCACAGTGATGATGCTAGAAAAAAACTAACCTTTTTTTTTTTTTTTTTGAATGACTAATGTGTTGTCAACCTCGCGGTTTTTACAACTTCACCGGGCTTTGTGGGCCGAGCAGAGTGCTCAGCCCGAGACATCATTATTTAGATGGATTGGACTGTTCCCTACAACGCCAGCAACAAGGGCTGTCTCCCGGGAGACCGTACCTCGACTTGGTGCTGCGTTCTGGTTACTGGGTGGACTAGGTGGAGGAATAGTGGCGGCTCGTCGCTCGGCGTTAGGCGCCGGGCGCAAGAGAGGTCTTCGTCGCCTAGACCGGCGGCGACGGTGTAGTGTAGTGTCTTGTGAATTTGTGTTCCGGTTGGGATTGGGAGGGAGGCTCGCGTTTGCCGCGGTTATTGGATCCGGTGGATCCGATAACACGTGACGGGGTCTCCTAAGTTTGGTGGGCGCGTTTGCCGGAACGGAACAGCCTTGTTACATATATATGTCACGAAGCTTTGACACAAAACTTTTTCTTTTAATGTAGTAAAAATATAAGCGTACTAAAAACTGCAAAAAAGCAACTTCGATTCTTATTTTAAGTCGTCAAGTACCCACTGTTCTTCCCCGTGTTGGTCCGGGTTTCTTTGTAGAATAGGCCATCTGCCTTCCTTGCCAGGCAGCTCGTAAAAGGCGAGCATAGGCTCACTGTCAGTAACACCGTGACATCTGACTAGGTGGTAGAGTTTAGCAGCGTCTCGCCCGGATTGGTACCACCGCCTTACTTATTTCTGCCGCCATAACGTCTTGACGTGTTCCAGTTTGGAGGGTAAGGTAGCCGTTAACTTACTTTTGCTCGAGGCCTAACATCCCGACTTAGGTTGGCAACACACCACCTTTGGTGTCTCTAGGTGGCGTGAATTTCTTACCACCAAGAAATCCGTCTGCTTGTTTGCCTTCCAATATCATAAAAAAAAACTTGAAAATTATTTTCCTCCCTGGGATTTCACCATTAGACCAAGGCTTGGTGGCAAAATGGTCACCTCCAAAGTACTCCGTCAAATAAAAAAAAATAAAATCGTAAATGAGGAAGAAATAGTTTAACATCTAACATCATAACATATTAAAATTTCAGGAGTTGCAGACATAATCTTTTTTTTTTTCAAAGTCGTTTTAAATTTTAAGATATGGAGGTAGATGTAAAATTGTGAAAATATGTGTACAAAATATTTTAATATTGCTAACAGTCACTGTTTCTTTATATTAATAAGCATAGCTGTTTATCGTATTTCTCAAAAATAATTGGCTTGTGCATATTTTATAAGGAAAAATATTTTCAAAGACCTAATCAGGAGGCCCTCACAAAAAGTCGTTTGAGAATATTCCTTTGATGATATTTTTTCATGTTATTTTTTCAAGAGCCCAAAAAATCAGAAATCTGGTTTATATCATTGTAATACAGTTTACAATATCCCGCAGTTTTATCATTTTGACAGAAGCTATAATTTTGGATTGTGAAAATCTATGTTTTTAATATAAGCCATATCCATACTATCCTTGCCAATATTATCAATGCGAATAGTCTGCTGATTTGTCTGTTGCGCCTTTACAGCAAAACAACCAAACCGTTCCTTATAAAATCACATACAGCTAAAGAACAGAGTTTTATCTTTTTGAGTGTTTAAATATTTTGACTCATTTAGGCATTTTATACTATTTTGTAGAATGATTTGGTAGCATACGGATTTACTTTTAGATTGTTGCATAAATTAACTATTTATTATTTATGACAGTGATCATAAATAAATAAATATCCCTGGACAAGTCACAGAATTTATACTTAACTCTAAAGTAAGTAAATTATAATGATACTTGTTAATGTATAGAATTATCGCAGATAAGGGGAAAAATCCTTCCAAATACTGTCAACATTGCTTTTGTTTACCTTTACAGAAAAATCTCAAGTACCGGCTTAAGATTACAATGTAATGACATTAACTATTCGATTTTGGTTGACATGCTGGTAAATTAGTTACACTAAGTTATCATAGCCCTAAATATGCTGTACAAGCCAAACTGGTTAGCAATTATTATTATTTCGTAATTTATATAAGAAGTAATTAAGTGTAACAGTACAAGTGTATTCATAAACAAAATTAACCAAAGATGACGTAATTGGCTATCGCAAAAATAATTGATACTTTAATATTAATCCGCATGCACATTTCCATACTGATCCATGCTTTTCATAAATTACATTACAAATGTGAAAGTCAGTCTGTCTGTCTGTTTATATGTTGCTCTTTCACGATATAGTTAAAGATCATAGTTTTATATTTCTTTAATTATTTATTTAATCGTAACTATTATACTCTGACAAAGTCACGGATAAACAATACTTATAATTTAATGAGATATACAATAGTTTTACAACGCATATTTTGATTTGACAATGCGGCTCTTTTTAATGTGCTGAAAATATGTCCTCCATTTCTTTGGACACATTACCCGTCAAGGCATGGTCTAGAAAAAAAAATACTGGGTTAAACGAAAGGCCGATCTGCTTCAGGAAGAGCACCTGTTCTAGTAGTCTGATACAATGGAGAGGACAGTTGATAGCAACATGCAGCGCGGCATTTGCGTGGCTTCGGAGGTCGCACTTATTGGAAACAGACAATGGTGGTATTTCTGTTGTGCATTCACTAAACCAATTTTAAGTTATCTTCTTTCAATGAAAGTAATAGAAAGACACAAAACACTTTTAGCGCTGTCAGATTAGTCTATACACGACCTTTCTACCGACGTTTAAACTATCACTCGGAAAACATTGATTAAAAACATTACAATTTGACATGCCTGAACTAACCTGACAGTTCTCAAATGTTCCATTTCTTTTGTTTCTTAGTTTTGGTTATTTGAAGAATATAGTATGCATCTAGAATAAGTTTAGTTTGTGAACAGCAGAATCACCACCGATATGTGGGCGCGATCCTCAGCAGTAGGGAACCGATTATAAAGATGCCATTTAAAGATTGGTTAGCGACTCTTATCTATTATATTCAAAGCAGAATTTGTTCATGGTATTCTTTGTCTAAAAAAAGCAAAAACCTCGTGTACATAATTGTAACACTAATTATGCCATCGCACAGTTCACTTGTATCACAAACCTTGATTGTGGAAATCTATTTTAAAACACAAAGTTACATCACTTAAAACTTAACGGTGATTTAATCAATTTAAATTATACCAGTTAACTAAGTTAGGGTTAATTATTACCCCGAATGAGTAGTAATACATTTGGAAGATCAGTATGAAAAAAACATGGCAAAGTGTACGTCATATGCTGGGACGCCTTTGGTAGGTTTTCCGGATGTCGCCAGATCTGTGTCGGTCTAATCTTCCCAATTTTAATCTTAGTCGAATCACACTTTCATCGTAGTACTTGCAACAATGTGGCTCAAGTTGCGTAGATAGCGGAATAGGATATAATATATATTTTCACCTTTTCCTCATTTCAGTTTTGTTTGTCTGTTTTAATTTTTTTTTGTTTGATTTGATTCCTATATTACATTTTTTTCTGTGTTGTGTTGTGTG
The DNA here is from genome assembly GCA_002245475.1 of Calephelis virginiensis. NCBI lineage: Eukaryota > Metazoa > Arthropoda > Insecta > Lepidoptera > Riodinidae > Calephelis > Calephelis virginiensis. The sequence goes on from NJDC01000173.1 coordinate 44,496, forward strand.
TAGTGAATGTGTGTGTTAACGTTTTCTTTCTTTCTAACTTTTTCTAAACTACTCTTACAGGTCTGCTGACTTGACTTGCAGCTAATAAGTACTTCTACACCACACGCTTTAAATGCGCTAACAGAGTAGGGAAACTACCTGAAAACGTTAGAGTACACAATCATGTACATCTTGTTTTCACAACCTTTTTGGAAACGGAACGAGCTTATCAGCCTTTTGTTGAGATCAACCCAGCCATGAAATCACCAAGTTTAAACTACCAAGTTATGGAAAACTATAAATATAAATAACTATATATATACATTATATTACGTGTAAATTATTACATATCACCCTTATAGTATTTTGACAATCGGGCTTAATTTCCACACTGTTTCATATTTATACTGTGCTTTGTGGTTGGGCTGAATGAATGTAAATCGCCCAGGGGTATTAAAAAGACTATCCGAAGCATATAATAATATTACGTCCATAACTAAACTAATAAAAGTGTTGAAGATACTATTTTTAGATATTAGATTACCCACCTACGTCTGCAGATTATTTATTTTGCATACATTAATGTCCTTTGTGCTACGAGTTTTCTTAAAGTTGGCTAGTTTAAAAACACGTTTGTTAAAAATAAAACTATTATTCTTCTTAATTTAAAATTTGTAACATTTTGTTTTGGTGGTATTATCATGACTACTTTTGTGTTACAAGTTTAACTTGTGTGTACTTGTCTATAGCATCATACCTCGTAAATGAATTGTTGGGGTTTTGTTTCAAAGCTAACATGATAGACATTTTTCTTATCTAAATTACGGATAGGTTTTGCCGGGGGTCACTGAACTTTTTTTTAAATTTTCATTTTTACTCTTCATTAATAAGAGTAAAAATGAAAATGAAACATAAATTTGTCATGTATAGAACAGAAATTGTCTTACGCAAGTCTTATTCATTAGGGAAATCTGAAACTATTAATAGAGATGTTTATCGAAACATATCGATATCGTCTATACTGAGTCATTAGGGGATTCTGCCGTCTTAGGGCGATAAAACTAAATTTATAACATCATAAATTGCGGTCCTTATTGTCTTCAGCTAGTCGTGGGTGCCCTGGTTGTGCCTCTGCCTAATCGTTTGGAGATATGGGCGTGAAGCTACTTACTTACTTAAATTTTAATTGCTAAACTGTTTTTATATCGCTTATTACTTGTACCACAAGCAAAGTCCTCGTTCCACGGGCATGGAGTAGAAATTAATTACAAGAGGTTGGCAAACTTGGCCGTAGCGCTTATTGGGCTCTAAGCGAAAATATATGACGAGACGCCGCGGGGAAGCAGCGATATCTTTAGCTGGGTACTGCTATCTTTATATAAGAGAGGGAATACGTAATGGTATGAAACTTAATATGTGCGATATAGTTTCCCAGTGACTAAAGACGTAAATTGCAATCTGCATATATTTGTTATATGTTGAACTTTAGAATACATATATGTTCTAACCTAGCCTCGATGAACATAATTCCTCTTTACCCCCGTATTGGTTAGGGTAATTTATGTAATATAAACCATATTCGCATCCTGGCAGCTCGTAAGATGCGAACAAATTCGAAACGGGTCATTACCAGAAAAGCAGTGGTGGGTGTTTATCAGAACATGACAGTTTTAACGTTTTTGGCGTGCGAAGGTATAAAATAATGCAAATATCGAATACTTAATGTGTGTATGATGTTGCAGTGGATATCATGTATGTGGGCATGTATAACATTTATTTCTAATTGGCATTGGTTTAAGTAAAACTCAATATTAATAGCCCAAATCTCATTTACGTGGCCCGTCCAAATATCGAAATTAACTAAAACTGCTTTTAAATTATAGTTTCTTCATCAATAAAAACGCTGAAATTTATATGATGTTATATGATATATATGATCAGAATATTTGTCTCATTTATCAGTCAGAACTAATTTTTGTGGAGCTAAAATCTAATTAATCTGCACGCTAGTAGCAGTGAGCTGTGCAGCATTTTGCCCGATTAAGGATAGACTTCGGAGGATCAACAACCTAGCACCCCGGCCACAAGACAGTGACGCACATGTAACATATGTAATGTTTATATGCCACGGTTGTTTTACATATAAGGGCTATTCCCAGCTTGATTTAAAGACTTGGGAAGTACTTACCTAATATTCAAGACGTAGACGTGTAAATAAGCCTCAAAACGTAGAAAAGCATTTGGAAATTTAGGATATCGATATGTTTTAGCGAGAAATACAAAAACATTTCCCTGCAAAATTACATTACAAATATCGGGACGTTGGGACTCTATCGGGAATATAACCCTCCTACTTGGTCGAGTGGCTAGCTATACGCCTTATTCAGCCGACTTACTTAGAGGATTGGGTTCGATTTACGACGGGGACAGGCATTTGTGTGATGAAAATTTTAAGGTCTGTGTTTCCGGGTCTACGTGTTTGTTAAAATGTATGTACGTTGTATAATGTTAAAGTTACACGCATTAAAACATACAAATCGCTCTCCTGTAAAGTTGTGCAACTGCATTTGTACCAGTTTACGTAGGACCCGTCGATAATACCATGACAAAACTAATAGGTAGCACCGTGTCAAAAGCACCTGAATATATTCGGTTTGTTTTTTATTTTTAAATGTCTTTGGACGTTTGGAGGAGTTTCAATTTATCAGAAACTATCAAATGACATGTTGATATTTTAAAAGGCTTATTAATTTCTTTAATAGTCGGCAACGCAACAGATCTATTTAGGTATTTCTATGTATTGGAATCGTTGAATGACATCCATAACACAAGAACATAATTTGATTACTTATGGATTAGATTTGATTTATGTAATTTGTCCAGGGGTATTTGTTTATTTAGAAAAGCTTATAAATAAAATTATGTGTGGAAACATTAAAACGTTTTTGTATTGCAACAGTCTTTTGATAGTTTCTGATAAATTGAAACTCCTTCAAACGTCCAAAGACATTTAAAAATAAAAAACAAACCGAATATATTCAGGTGCTTTTGACACGGTGCTACCTATTAGTTTTGTCATGGTATTATCGACGGGTCTTACGTAAACTGGTACAAATGCAGTTGCACAACTTTACAGGAGAGCGATTTGTATGTTTTAATGCGTGTAACTTTAACATTATACAACGTACATAGTTGAAATTTTGAAATGGTATACTTGAATCCTTTAGAAAAAAAACTGCATTAATAATTTTAATTATTTTTTTGGTTGTTTAAGTACGAATGATGCCATAAAAACGTTAGTGACATTTTGCTGCTTGTACCAGTTTACGTAGGACCCGTCGTTATGTCATACAACACAAACACGGGCAAAAATCCCTAATAGCATTATAAATGTAAATATAAACGAATCAGTTTTCCTCATAATTTATGACATGTTGATATTTTAAAAGGCTTATTAATTTCTTTAATAGTCGGCAACGCAACAGTTACTTACCTTATGTTACAATTGTTCATGGGCAACATTATCTACCCTTTAGACTGTTGGCTTGTTTTCTGGTTAATCACATAAAAAAAGAATTGTATCAAAAGTATTTTTGTTTTCACCTAATGGTTTTACTGCGCTGCAGCGTACAAATAGATTAAATTAATAAAAATGTAAGCTATTTTTCTTTATTGTATCTTTACAAGTCATCAAGTTGGATTTGTAACAATAGCATTAAACATGCGGAGGTAGCCGCTGGTAGTATTACCAATCTCTTGTAAATAATAAACTTAATTTATTTTATTTGTGGAGAATAAGGAAAAAAAGACAAGCCAGTTGAATTTCTTTCGCTGTATCAGTGTGTGGCTGCATTCCGATCCGGTAATCGATTTTAGACTTTTAGTCTATTTGAATTAAACGAAGTAATATTTTTGTGATATTGTAAAACAAGCAAGCAGACGGATTTCCTGATAATGGTTCAAGTCGCCTAGAGACACCAAAGGAGGTAATGGTGCGTTGCTAATTTGCCTTGTGGAGCCTAGGATGTCAGGCGTCAAGCAAAAGTAAGTTTGCCAGCTACCGGGTACTCCGAACCGGAACACGTCAATGGCAAGCGCTGACGTTATGGTGGCAGTAATAGGTAAGACGTTGGTACCAATCCAGGCGAGTCGCTGCGAAACTCTACCACCTAGTAGGATGTCACGGTGATAGTGACGCTAAGCCTATGCTCGCCTTTTACGAGCCGTCTGGAAGGAAGACAGATGGTCTATTTTGCAAAGGAGCCCGGACCAACACGGCGAAAATCTATTTCTTCTATTTCTATAGTTTAACATTTTTTTTTTACAAAGAATCTCACAAATATTTCCTTTCCGTAATGCAATTTGAAGCAACGTTCACACTAAACGCGACCATATTTTCCATTAAACCGGTCGAGGGTAGAAATTAATTAGAACTAGAGTCGGGGAAAACTGTTATTGGGGCTTACATAAAAATTTATGGCCAACTACCGTGATGGGACTGAGAGAAGGTAGTTCTTAAATGAATAGTGCAAAATGTGACAAACGAAGGAAACACGTGTTAAATAGAAGTCTAGTGTGTATGATAAATACAGTACAGTCATTAGTTTTCTATGAAATGAATTAGATAATTATGAAAGAATAACCCCTAACTGACTGATTCGTCATCGCTGAGCAAAAACTGTTAGAGATACAGCCATCAAATTTGGTAATTAGAATCGTTTTATTGAGTAGACACCTACTAAGGACGGACTTTTGAAAAATTTACTCATAAGTGGCTGAAATAGAGGTTGGAAGTTTAAATAGATCGTCATTTTTTAAGATAGAAACATGAAATTTATAGGCTAATATATACTTATTAATAGGCAATAGGGCTACTTATTAAAAATGAGTAGATACGTATACGTTTCCGGAATTTCTACCCCTAAGGGGGTGAAATAAGGGTTAAAAGTTTGTATGGAAGACCGTCATTTTTTTAAGTTAGATAAATGAAACTTTATATTTGGGCCACTTATTAAAAATAAGCAGTTAAGTGTTTAAGCGTTTCAGGAAATTTTACCCCTACGGGTGAGAAATAGTGGTTGAAAGTTTGTATGAAAGTCGTAATTAATGGGCTATAATAAGTAAATATATTAACTGACACGCGAGCAAAGCTGGGGGTAACAGCTAGCGGAATATATTTCTTTGCTGAATATTTATTAGAAGTTGCTACAAAAACATTTGTTAATTTCATACTATAAATGTTGTAAATAAATATTTACATTTATAACTTATCATGTTTTAATATTTAAAAAATATTTAAAATGTTTTTGGTTAAACTCTAACTATCGTAAATCCCCACCGTTTCAAAACCTAGCAAGTTTAACCTAGCTTTCGGTGTCGTTTATTAAAATGTGTAAATTAAAAAAACAAGTTGCGTCTGTAACCTAAATTTTAAGTTACATTGAAAGACGAGGGGGTTAAATATTGTACGACTCATGTAGTTTTATTCAGAATGTTAGTCTATTTCTCATTTTCAATATTCTTTTTTAAACCAATTTTCAAAGCTCTTTTTGTTGACCCTGATAGATAATGTTAAAAGTTTAACGTTTCTGTATGTGTTTGTATGTATGTCTGTCTGTGGCGTCAGAACTTTTGAATTTATGAACCGATTTCAATGCGTTTTTTGTTTGAAAGCTGAGGTGACCAAGAAGGTATTTGCTACATTACACAAAGGTTTTATTGGGGATTATTAAATATTAAAATTTTTCGGATATTTGCAGTCTACTGCGCTTTAATAATTTATTTCGCTCAAAAGTATTGACCCTCGTGAACTTAGCATGCAAAACTCTTGAAAATCAGTTTTTTTTATCGGAATGGGTTTAAAATCGTTTGTACCTGATTGTACCAACTTTTTTTTCGTTTGTACCTCAATAGTTAAAGGGGGCCCAAAAAGGCTCCCCATGCAAAACTCTTGCAAATCTGTTTTTATTACAGGAATGGGTTCCAAATTGTTTGTACCAGATCGCATCAACATTTTTTTTTGTTTTTACCTCAATAGTTGAAGGGGGCCAATTAGGGCCCCAATGCAAAATTCTTGAAAACCATTTTTTTTATCGGAATCACTTTAAAATCGTATGTGCCTGATTGTTTTAATTTAGATCTTAATAGGTAAAGGCCTTATTTGGCCCAAACAGGGCGGGCCAAGCTGAATTCTTGAAATTGTCGAAGTAAATGAAAGCTCCGGTTTAGGTCAACTTAAAGGCATTCTTTTTAAATTCAACACTTGTACCTCACTGGTGATATGTGAGTGAAAACCCTAGACTAGGTCTCCCGTAAGGCAATTCACCCAAAATCGTCGTTTGTACCTCGAAGGAATGGCCACGGGGCTCAAAATCATGTTTTAAGTTTTTGAAACTTTCGAGGTTTGTACCTTGGTTCAATCGATGCATGCTATTGTCTGAGTGAGTGGAAACCGTAGTCTAGGTCTTCCGTAAAGCAGTTCACCCAAATTCGTCGTTTGTACCTCGAAGGAATGGCCACTGGGCCAAAATCATGTTTCAAAGTTTTTGAAACTTTCGAGGTTTGTACCTTGGTCCAATCGATGCATGCTATTGTCTGAGTGAAAGGAAACCGTAGTCTAGGTCTTTCGTAAGGCAATTCACCAAAATTCGTCATTTGTACCTCGAAGGAATGGCCACGGGGCCCAAAATCATGTTTCAAGTTTTTTGGAAATTTCGAGGTCTGTACCTCGGTCAAATCGATGCATGCTATTGTGTGAGTGAAAGGAAACCGTAGTCTAGGTCTTCCGTAAGGCAAATCACCCAAATTCGTCGTTTGTACCTCGAAGGAATAGCCACTGGGCCCAAAATCATGTTTCTAGGTTTTTGAAACTTTCGAGGTTTGTACCTTTGTCAAATCGATGCTTGCTATTGTGTGAGTGAGCTGCCTTACGGAAGACCTAGACTACGGTTTCCACTCACTCAGACAATAGCATACATCGATTTGACCTAGGTACAAACCTCGAAAGTTTGAAAAAACTTGAAACATGATTTTGGGCCCCGTGGCCATTCCTTCGAGGTACAAACGACGAATTTGGGTGAATTTCCTTACGGGAGACCTAGTATAGGGTTTGCACTCACATTTCACCAATGAGGTACAAGTGTTGAATTTAAAAAGAATGCCTTTAAGTTGACCTAAACCGGAGCTTTCATTCACTTCGACAATTTCAAGAATTTAGCATGGCCCGCCCTGTTTGGGCCAAATAAGGCCTTTAACTATTGAGATTTAAATTAAAACAATTAGGTACATACGATTTTAAAGTGATTCCGATAAAAAAATGGTTCTCAAGAATTTTGCATGGGGGCCCTAATTGGCCCCCTTCAACTATTGAGGTACAAACGAAAAAAATGTTGATACGAACTGGTACAAATAATTTTTAACCGATTCTTATAAAAAAAAACTGAATTTTAAGAACTATGAATGGGGGGCCCTATTGGGCAACCTACATCTGATGAGGTAGAATTAAACAAAAGTTGGTACAATCAGGTACAAACAATTTGGAACCCATTCCTGTAATGAAAACAAATTTTCAAGAGTTTTGCATGCTAAGTTCACGAGGGTAAAGTAGTGATCTGTTAAAATTATAATTCATAATATACTCGTAGTATATTATTATCTCGGAAGCGGCCACAACCATTTTAATGAAATTTGGTGTGCAGGAGGTTTCGAGCACGGTAAATCGATCTACTCGTAGCTACGTTTTATTTTTAGAAGAGGTAATTTCTTTCGTGTTTTATGCATAACCAATAAAATGTCACTTGAATACGAAGGTAAACTTTGCAATCATCTACAAGCTTAGGTGGAAAATGGGTCGAACTCGAAACCAGGATACTCTGGTTCAAGTAATATTTTTTTTACTTTTGTAACTTTTTTATGTAAGTAAAAACTGTTAGTATGTGCCCTTTATCAACGCATTAAGTTCTTAGTTAAATACCTTGTAAAGCCAGGTCTCGCTCATTCAGGTACTTATCTTGATTATGCCTTTTTTAATTCACATGAACAAAATTGGTTCCGTATAGTACATGAGTCCGAGGATAGCCAACTTGCCCAATTCATTTTTTTAACAAAGTTCTTCCGTGTCGAGCCGGATTCTCAATGTAGAATAACCATATGTTTCCTTGTCTTGCAGCTCGTAAGAGGCTAGCATAGTTTGAATGGGTCATTGTCTACAAAGTCACTGCTGGTCAAGTAACATACAGCTACTACTAGATCTACGCTCGTGCAACGTCTATGTCCGCTATACTGCCCTGCTAAGAAAAAAACGCATAAGCTAAAATTTTAAGGAATCAGCTTAATTCCACTTTTGGAATCAGCAAAAAAAATGTGTTAGGAATCATTGCGATATTTCATTTAAACAAGCATAAGTGCATTACATACGGGTGATTCACCCAGTGTGTAATTAACCTGATTTCTTAAAATTTTGACTTATGCTTTTTCTTCTTAGCAGGGCAGTATAGGTCTCGGTTGTTTCTTATCAAGAGAGACGTGTGTTACCTGTTTTATAATATATGCATGTACAATGACGTACCTGTAACTTCCAGGGTAATAAGGTATTTAGGTTTTTACCTAGGCTACCTTATTTCTTGCCTTGCGGTTTAACTATCTAGAAGAAATAAAAACACAAAACAAACAACCCTAGAGAAGTATCATTATTATTAAGCAAAAAAAGTAAATTTGAGATTAAATTGGAGAATGGCGTGATCTAGTCACTTTGAAATGCAAGTCATATGATGTCATTAGTATATGTACGGGGTTAAACACACAACTCTAGTAAGTGGTTTTTGCGTGCTCCTGATTTGGTAAGAACGAAGTGCTAGGGATTTTAATTGTTATATTGTTGAATTGCACTTAACTAGTACATAAAATGTATAAATACTCTATGGTTTTTATCTTTTTATTAATTTTTATTGTTTTTTTTAAATCGCTGCCTAACAACGAATCCGGTCTTTACCTGCCGGCTGGCCTCAGAGAGGAGTACATTATACCAGCTCCAGGTCGTACCGCCCTTCATCTCGGCTCGCAAAAAAGCTTCTTTAAATATTTTGACAGACTTTTAGTGTAGTGTTGTGTGTCTAAACTTCTACATTAAAATAATGATCTAGTGAATAAAGGATTGCTTCCTAAAGGATGATGCACACTTTCACGGGCCGCAGCGGGATTAATCGTAACCCGGTAATTTGCTTAGTTACCCGTTTTCACACATTTTGTGTAGCGCGGGAAAAATTGTCAATGTTGAAAATTAAAGTAATTATAACATACCGCCGCACACTGGATATTTTTGGCAGACAAAAGCCGTATATATTTATCACTCGCAAATGTAACCCGCTTCCTAGCCGCGACAATATATTTCGAGCCAAGTAGTTCCTGCGGATAATGATTTAGGATCAGTACTTCTCTACACCTTAACAAAGAAGTGAAGTTTGAATTTTGTATCAAATAATATTCTAACTCGGCTTAAATCCGACATTACAGCAAATTATAGTAAGCAACAAGCACCCCTTTCAAAACATTGGGGAAGTGATATCCGAGATAATAATAGTTAATTAGTAAATAACAATGGCGTCGGAGCGGTCCGCTAATGTGACAAGCGGGACACGTAATCAGACACAATATTATTGAGAATTGTATTGTGGTATAAACAAAAGAGGTAGCGATATAAGATCACATAATACTGTTATGTATTTTATGTTGTACAAATTAACCAGTATTGGTCTCTGTGTTAAAAAAGAAAACCATCTGCCTCCAGGCAGCTCGTAAGGAGTAAGAGGTCACATGGGTCAATACAAACAAGAACACTGGTTGAAGTAGAAGTCTACCGCTTCACCTATTTCAGGGACCATAATAACAGTGTGATGTTCAGGTTCGGAAGGTAGGGTAACCGGTAGACTTGCACAATCGGCCTGAATCCATCGCGGCAATAGGACAACGGCGCACCTATAATATCTATGGTGTCTACAGGCCACGGTATTTCCTTACCACGAGGAGAATCCTTTGCTTATTCACTGGTTAATGCAATAAGAAAACCAGTTGTCGCTCTCTGTGCATAGGTTACATGGGTCTTTGCTGATCGTGGTATAGAGCTGTTCAGCCGTCGCCTCCTTGCTTATTACTGTCACCGCCTTAGTTATTATTACCTACTACCTATCGCCACAATGACATTGTTTAGCAATGTTGTTTCAGAAGGTAGGGTTACAGGTAGATCAACGCCGCTGTCATAGGACAGCGTCACCTATAACATCAATGTCCATTGGCCTCGGTTGGCCATTAGGGTGTGCTGTTACATAAGTAATAACGCATGTAATATTTTCCTTATCCGACTCGTATGTCAATGGCTAAAGGGCGGTTTATAAAAATGGGCCAAACCTATAATCCAGGCGGCTCAAAAAGTGGCGTGCATTTGTTTATACGAGGTCCTTACATAATAATTTACAAATATAAAAATCAATGCCACTTTTCGTTGTAATTTTATAACTCACGAACGGGCTCACCTATCTAAACCAAATGTTTAGGCTTTGTTTGGACTATTTAGTAGATGGTTTATGTGAAGTTTGCATAAAATCGGTAGAGTGGTTCTTCATTTATCACATTTTTTGTAACAAATGAATTCAATAAATGGCGGATCAATTTGTTAACGGGTATTTTCCAGTCAAATCGAAACTTTTTTCAGATGGGGATTGTGCTGTCATATTGAAACTTTTTCAGTTATTTCTTCTTTTTTTATTTTGTTGTCTTATACCATTAATGCGGTCATATAGTGGTCATATACGTAGTGAAGCACGTACCGGGCCGCTAATAAAATTAAAAAAAAACAGCTCAATTCGAAATCTATACAGTAGGGTTGTTCTTGAATCTCGAATTTATACAAATTGGAAATTGGAATCGGATATGCCATTTTAGGCACTATTAAACACAGTAGTAGTGTACTATTCAAACATAACGGACAAAAATTCCAAAGGATCCGATAAAATAATTTATTTCTTAATATTAACTGAATGAAATTAGATTGAAAAATATTCATTTGCAGAATATGTGTGTCAAAAATTTATTAGTAAAGTATACAAAATTATTTAAACATTCCAACATATTCTAACACATTGTGTTGTGTAAATGTTTTAATATTTATACAAATTTGGATTCATTAAAAGTCTTACTGTTCAGAAACATTTTAAAGTGTAAATTAATGCAACTTTATCTCACGTAAATCTTAATGATTCACTAGTATTGTGTTTAAAATGTCATATCAGATTCCAATTTGCTTGATATCGAAATAGAAAATTAGCTCTACAGATCCTATTTCAAAATCACTAATAGGAGGGCAAGGTTATTAGGTACACCCGATTGCAGAGCCTGCCAATCGGCATTTAAATACTACTGTATTAGGGCATGTATTTATAATATTGATATTCTTTTATGAAGATATTAATAGGTAGCGCGACCACATACACCAGGTGATAGATTTATTGTATTTTTTTTGTACTGTATAGGATTTTTCAGGCAAACAACTTTTATTATATTTTGTAACTAGCTGCTACCCGAGACTTCGCCGGAGTAGTTTATTTATTTAATACTAGCTGCTACCTGCGGCTTCGCCCGCGTTTTCACAGAAACCCGGTGTGCGATCGGGATTAAAAATAGCCTATATGTTAATTCAGGTCACAATCTATCTGTCTTCCAAATTTCAGACAAATCCGTTCAGCCATTCGAGCGTGAAAGAGTAACAAACATCCATACATCCATACTTAGAAACTTTCGCATTTATAATATTAATAGGATTTAGCTTCCCAACGCTCCTTCTTGAAATTTTGAGATAAAATAAAGCCTACGTCCTTCTCCAAAGTTTAATATTTATTTATATATTGTAGCAAAATCAGTTAAGCACTTTTGGCGTGAAAACGAAACATACACTTTCACTTTTCTAATTATACTTAAGGAAAATAATAGGAATACATTACCTGCACTTCGGCGATTTCTGTAAAATTAAACTGTATACAAAGTTACAGAAACCTCTAATAGAAGATTTAATTTTCTAATAAAAAACAACTTCGGTTTTGGATTGGACAGGTACCTTCTTGGTGATAGGTTTAGCACACTGTGGGTTCAAGTTTCTTCGGCTAATCGTGGATGGCCTGTTTGTACAATACATTCTGCCTACCTCATCGGGGCTACTGGCGTGAAGTTCCTAATAAGGGATAAGTGACAAAACAGTGCCCAAAGTAGTTTGACAAAGCTTTATCGTATGAGTAAATGCCTCCAGTAGACAATAAAGTAATTCCAGTGAAACTAACTTAGTAAACTATTTGGATTCGCTAAATTACTAACCCTTTTTCGTCTCTGGAAATTAATTTCACCCTTATTCTAAGAGGGACTGTCCACTTGTACCTCAGTACCCATTGTAATTTATTTATTTATTATCGTAATTAATGATTATGACTGCCTCGTTGGTCGAGGGCTTACACGCCTATAGCTACCAACTAACCGCGAATCTTAGGTTTGAGTCCCGACGGGGATAGATATTTGTGTGATTAACGTTAACATTTTTGTGTTTCCGGGTGTTTTTTAAAATTTATTCCAGTATATATTTAAATATTAATTTTATCAGTATCGTTGATTAACATGCATAGCACATGCGTATAATTTGCTTACTTTGGGGCTAGACCAAATTTTGTAATTTGTCCCGGTATATTTATTTTAATTTGTTTTTTCTTTACGTACTTACAAAAACAAAGATCTACAGCCACACTCAGAGATCTTAAATACATTTTAATCAGTCATTAAGTCGAGATTTTTGTGACTTAACGATAGATTGAAGTTTTATCAATGTTTCTAAATGCGTTCGTTTGCATCTATACGTGTACGATTCCATTAAAACCTGTAAGGAAAAATGTGTTGTAGAACGGTTAATTTATATTTATACTAGCAGTCCGGTGCGTGCTTTGCTACGTATAAGACTGCTTTAAAAACTTAACACAACAAAAAAAAGAAAAAACAACTGAAAATAGTTTCAATATGATAGCACAATTCCCATCTGAAAAAAGTTTCAATTTGACTGAAAAATATCTATTAACAAAATGATCCGTCATTTTTATTGAGTTCAACCTTCACACAAACTAAATAGTCCAAACCAAGCATAAACATTTGGTTTGGATAGTCGAGCCCCTTCTTGAGTTATAAAATTATAACGAGAAATGGCATTGATTTATATATTTATCTTAATATATATAAATTACGTGTCACGTTGTTTGTCCGCGATGGACTCCTAAACTAATTAACCGATTTTAATCAAATTTACACACCGTGTGCATTTTGGTCTAACTTGATAGATAGGATAATTTTTCGCGAGCGAAGCCGCGGGTAACAGCTAGTATGTATATATATCGACAAGATATATGAATAACATCAATAAGTATATTCACACCCATATCCCCGAAAAGGTAGGCAGAGGCACTACCGGGGCACCCACGACTAGAATAAGATACTTAGTCCCACAATGTGATAGGTGGCAAGCCTATCGCCGACCGGGCACATATCCTATCCCGAGCAACATTTTTTTATTATAAAATTGTTAATACCCAATTTTCTTTCTGTTGCCCGACCCGGGAATCGAACCCAGGACCTCATGCAGTCAAGTCCAAAGACTGAACCGCTACACAGAGGTGATATTGGATATTGGCCTTTGCCAATCTACCTTTAGTAAATCAGGGCAACGCTGAATATTCATTTACAAAAACCTTAATAGTTTTAAAATTGAAATAAGAACAAATCAGTATCTTTACAGAGAGAGTATCTTTACAAGTAGAAGCGCAACTAACGGAAAAAAAAACACGAGTAACCATAGACACCATTGTGTGATATGTGGCACCTGGCACATAATCAATCCAGGAATGGTATTTTAACTTAAAAATAATAACTTCTTTATTAGAAAAATGAAAGTACATATTTTCCTGTTTTTGTTTCCCGATTCGAGTGTTGAACTCGGGAAGGACTTCAAAGAATCAAGTCCAACACCAGACTGCTGGGTGAAAGAGGCGATAATTTATACAAAATTGAAATATGAAAAAAAATTACATTAAGAATTACATCAATTAAAATAAGAAAAAAATAACATAATGGTTAGTAAAAATAAAGACTAATTAGGTCTTTGAGAGATAACGTTGTTTAATTTTCAATTAAAAAGCGTTCAATGTCTAATAACCCTGTGACTGTATGTGACACCTTATATTCTGAAAAACAAGAAAACTTACTGCGTATATGTATGAGTGTGTGTGTGTGTGTGT
>NJDC01000173.1:58951-72861 GCA_002245475.1 Calephelis virginiensis
TTCGGACTATTGCTTACAGAGGACATGTCAGTCTTTTTTTGTTCAGCTTTAAACAAAGAGATTCAGCTTTAAAACGATGATTATGATAGTACTGTACTTATTGTCAGTATAATGTTCGTACTAAAATGGCAATTCAATGTGTTTTTCATCAAGAATTGAAGCTGTTTCAATAAATGTTGTACCTCTACTTAGTATTCCAAAGTGTCTAATACAATTCGTTTCAGTTGGAAAAATGGAAAACAAATATTTACATTACATAGACAAAGAATTTGATTGTGTAGAATGCCAACGTTACTGAAAAAATATTTACCTGTTTTTACAAGAATTCAAATTAGGGTGTTATATTACGATTGTCGGGCGTTTCACCAACGTTAAACAAACGTATAGGATTTTTATGACTATTTAAAAAAAGTATCTACACGCCCATATCCTCGAAGAGGTAGGCAGAGGCACAACCAAGGCACCCACGACTAGCCGAAGACACTAAGTCCCACATTGTGATAGGTGGCAAGCCTATCGCCGACCGGGCACATTTCCAATCCCGAACAACATTTTTTTTTATTAGAAAATTGGAAAAATCCGATTTTCTTTTTGTTGGCCGACCCGGGATTCGAACCCGAGACCTCATGCAGTCAAGTCCAACACCAGGACCACTAGACCACAGAGGCGATTAAGATTAAGCTATTTAGATTAAGGAATGTCAATTTTTTACATATTTTTACATGAAATCAAATACGGCCTTTATATTAACGTTTTTTTGAATTATAACCTAAGGTCTTTGCCTATTATGGATTAAATGAGAAAAAAATACAATTTTAAGCTATAACTTAAATTAAGATGCCGCAGTTATAGTTAGTTACAATTCTCGGGAGTTTCTTTGGCGTTTGTTAAACTATGGATTTACGGAATAACTATACTGAATTTTTTGAAGTGAAAACTTGTTTAGCGGCATTGCGCACTTTTTTTGGAAACGATAAAAACTTCTAAACTCGCGTCAGGACCCGTGACCTGTAGGGTTACTCTTGAAGCTCGATTCATGCAATATTGGAAATTGGAATCGAGTATGTCATTTTAGGTACTCTTGAACACAATACTGACTAATTATTAACATATTGTTAATAGTAAACAATAAATTGTTTTGTCAGATTAGCTGAATTCATTTCTAAATTATTGTAAATAATCCGCTAGAACTGTGTCCAAAAGTACCTAAAGTGACATATACGATTCCAATTTCCATTTCGCATGATATCGAGGTTCAAGAGTAACCCTACAGGTCACGGGTCCTGACGCGAGTTTAAAAGTTTTTATCTATTCAAAAAAAAGTGCGCAATGCCGCTAAACAAGTTTTCACTTCAAAAAATTCAGTATAGTTATTCCGTAAATCCATAGTTTATGAAACGCCAAAGAAACTCCCGAGAATTGTAACTAACTATAACTGCGGCATCTTAATTTAAGTTATTGCTTAAATTTGTAACCCTACTGATCGAAAATTCGTATTCATAAATTTTATTCTTCGTTACCTGTAACTCATAAACTTCGAATCGGATCATGCACCATGAAGTTAATATGGGACCACCTCTAAATCACGAGTTTACTTTTTAAGAAATAAAACTAAAATCACGTCACAAGCATACAAAACAATTTTGGAATCGGTAACAAACTATTTGTTAAATGGAGTTTTATGTCATTACAAACGAAAAAAAGTATCTTCACACCCATATCCCCGAAGTGGTAGGCAAAGGTACAACCAGGGCACCCACGATTAGCCGAAGACAATAAGTCCCACAATGTGGTAAGCCTATCGCCAACCGGGCACATATCCAATCCCGAGCAACATTATTTTTATTATAAAATTGAAAATATACAATTTGAAATTTATTTGATGCCCGACCTGGGTATCGAATCCAGGAACTCAAGAAGTCAAGTCCAACGCCATACCACTAGACCACGAACAAAACTGATATATTTGATAAAATAATATTTATAAATCAGGACATTGCGAGCCCTTCTATGTCTTACATAACGAAGACACATTCTGATTTCCATAAATTTCCCAAGAGCCAGACAACGTAACTTTGAATGGTTGATAGATGTGCTAATTAAGTTAGAGCTATACGGGATGTTGGTTTTCTTTTTATGATATTGGAAGGCAAACAAGCAGACGGATTTCCTGATGTTAAGAAATTCACACCGCCTAGAGCCACCAAAGGTAATAATGGTGCGTTGCCAACCTGAGGTCGAGATGTTAGGCCTCGAGCAAAATTACGTTTACCGGCTAATTTACCCTCCGAACCGGAACAAGTCAACAGTAAGCATTGGACGTTATGGCAGCAGGAATAGGTAGGGCGGTGGTACTAATTCGTCTGCACTCCACGAAGGTTGAGCAGATACTGGCGCGCGCGCACCGCGCGACCCGCTCTATTTATAAGGTTTCGCGAGAAAGCGTGCGGGTGTGCTTTAGTGAGTACGCGTGGTGGGGGTAGCACCGTTGTTGTTAAACATATATAGCAGGGGTGAATTAGTTAAATTTGTTTGTTCGTTTAACAGTGTAATTGAGTCTTCGTTATTATATTTAATAATTTCTAGTTGTTCTAGTATATTTAATTTTAATCCTTTATTACAAGTATGCGGAAAATTGCAAATTAGATAATTTTATTTGGATTTAAGTATAGATTTTCGCAAAGTAACGCCTTCTTCTATTAATTTGATTAATAATAATATTACTTCGTAAAATATTTTAAAAACCTAGTCTTTATGGCAACACAATTATGTACTTAAAATATAATGCTGCCGTGACCAAATTTATTTATTGCCAGTTTTTTTTTCGTAAACTCATCTTTCGTAAAATTATTTATTTGTGGAATATGTGTGTAAATGAGATATTACAAACATATTTAAGTATATCAACATATTTTGGCGTGCAAATATTTTTATAAAAAATATTATTTAACTTTTAGGACAATTATTTATATTTATAACTAGTTTAATTATTTTTTACCAAATATTTTAAAACTATAATTAAAATTAACCCAATCTACCGTAAACTACCACCGTTTCAAAACCTAGTCAGTCAGGAGAAGAAACGGCATAACAAACTCCTTGGCAACCATAACTTTTATTTATTATTTGTTTTTTTATGATAATAGAAGGCAAACAAGCAGACGGATTTCCTGTTGGTAATGGTGCGTTGCCAACCTAAGGCCGGGATGTTAGGCCTCGAGCAAAAGTAAGTTTACCGGCAAACTTACCCTCCAAACCGGAACAAGTCAACAGTACGCATTGGACGTTATGGCAGCAGGAAAAGGTAGGGCGGTGGTACTAATCCGGGCGAGTCGCTGCGAAACTCTACTATCTAGTAGGACGTCACGGTGTTAGTAACGGTAAGCCTATGCTCGCCTTTTATTTTGAAGAAAAAGTTACAAAACATTTAATCAACGCGTTTTCAATATTTTACTAAGCGAATTAAATAAATCAAAAGTATCTTCATTACCATATTCCAGAAGAGGTAGGTAGAGACACAACCAGGTCCCACAATGTGATAGGTGGTAAGCCTATCGGCAACCGGGCACATATCCAATCCCGGGTAACGTTATTTTTGTTAGAAAATTTCTATTTTTTGCTACCCGACTAACCCGACCGACAAGTCAAGTCTGACGCCGGACCGCTAGACTAAAGAGGCGATTAAATAAATTAACTTTATTGTTTTAATTTTTTTAAACCGGTTCGTTTTAGTGTGATCCCCTCGTTGCCGGAAGAGTTAGCGTACACACCCATAATAGTAAAGTACCATAACAGTAAGATTTGGGAACAATTTCCGATACAACGGTTATGAATTTATATGACTGCTCCATATTTTAAATGAAGGAACATTTGTGACAGCGAACAGTAAAATAATAAATTATAATTGATACGTAAATCAGTACGAGTGTTTATTCATTTAAAATATGAATATTTGGAAGTTTTACCAAGCGCCGACGATGGACTAACTATCAATTATTAAATTATATGACTGCGTTTATGTTCAGTGAACATTTTTTAACACCGTGACGTCCTACTAGATAGTAGAGTTTCGCAGCGACTCGCCCAGATTAGTACCACCGCCCTATCTATTCCTGCTGCCATAACGTCCAATGCTTGCTGTTGACTTGTTCCGGTTCGGAGGGTAAGGTAGCCGGTAAACTTACTTTTGCTCGAGGGCTAACATTCCAGCATCTTTTTTAATGTTTCTATGTATAGTATCATTGAGTAATGCCCATTATACAAACAAATAATTTGCTCACTTTGATATAGATCAATATGCGTAATTTTCCAATGATATTTATTTATTCTTAATTTAATTGCTCTATTTGTCATTACATACAATCGATTTCAATCTTAGCCTTGAATAATAATCCACAAATTCCTTAGGTGCAAACATTTCTTTAATGTGACTAGATATTATATACAAGGTTGTATCTAATTAGTTAACAATATTTCAGCTAGAGAGTCGGAATAGGTACCAAAAAAATTAAAAAAGAAAAATCAAAAATTAAAGACATCTATATGTATATACTGTCGCTTAAAAGTTAGCGATCCAAGCTGTTCATCATACTTCTCGCGGGGTCATTGATCTTTCGCGAAATATTAAAAGGGCGATAAGTTGTATAGGTATTATGACTGTATTTTTTTATTTTTTATTTGGAATATTATAAATTCCGTTAGCTTCCAATAATAACAAGCAAAACTCATTTATGTGGTGTGCGAGCAATAACTTTAATAATTTGGTAAAATCTGGAGTTGATTTGGACTTATTTAATACTGATGTTGAATCGGATAAGGCGATTACTATGCAACATGTTTTTCTTTGTTACTTAATGTCAATATTTAATATAAAATTAGATGTACTTGAATATGCATAACATATTCTTTTCATGTAATAATTATCCTAATTTAGTTGTTCGTCTTTGGTGTTACAGCTTCTATATGTATTTTGTACCTAGTGGTGAAAATCTGTAATTGGCTGACTGTTATTAATTCATAGTTCTATATTTTTAAACTTGAGCTGTTGATTTTCCTATCAAATAAAATAAAATAACATAAAATTTCAGTTAATTGTGCAGAATATTAAGCCTAAATTTTGTGTACTTGGTAATTGCTGAAATTCCATTTTGTAGTAAATGATTACGTCACCATCGCCCTAAACATGCTGTAAAGCGAAACCAGTTGGCCAATTTAGTTATTTTTGAAGATCAAATTATATTAATTGAAACAGTGGTCAGTGTTATCGTATTCTTATGCCATTTACTAGTTGTTTATCTGCGACTTCGTTAGCGTAGAATACTTTTTCATATAAACTTTCATTCCTCATAATAGTTCTTAAGGATATCCCTTGGGGACTATTATGGGGGATGAAATGATGAAAAAAAGTGGCGTATGTTTTCATCTCAATCGTTACAGCGGCTTAGCCGTGAAAGAGCAACAAACTTACATTCGAATTTACAATATTAATTTGAGATTAGGCATATTATATTACATTTTATCGAACGATTTAACTTTCATATTTATTAGGAAATAATTTTTTTTTATTCTTTTTATTTTATTTTATTCTTACGTTAAACTTTATGATATGCTTATATATTCGAAAAAAAATTAAAAAGTTTGAATTAATTTTCTGCTGCGATTCAACAGGATAGTCTGCATGTTCTCTTATAGTTCGTAAAAATATTCAAACCGCAGTATTTAGGGTCAGTCACACGCCGAGATTCCGTTGTCGCAGTATGTAATCAGAAACGGAATGCGGCTCACGATCCGGACCCGTCATTACTGATCTGACTCATTAGGTTTATTAAGCTAGTGTTGGAAATTAAAACTGGACATATAAGCGGAGTTTTGTGACTGACATACTTTTATAAATAAAAGAAAGTGGTGTTAGTTACACTATTTATAACTCAAGAACGGCTGAAATGATTTGGCTGAATTTTAGTGGGGAGGTAGCTTAGAATCGATAAAAGGACATAGGATAGTTTTTATCCTGTTCGATTGTGAGGTAACTAACCAACTAGCAAAATTTAAACTTACAGATATCCTAAGAATAAAAATTTTTACTCTTAGGACACACTTACAAACCGCTGGAAGTGTCGATTTAGGCGCATATTACAAGATAATTCTTACTTATAGTTATCTTACAATGCTCTTATTAGGAGTAACTTAACACTTACAATGTTCTTGTTATTGCCGTTGTAATATCAAAATAACTTGCAACGGTCTTAAAATGGTTTTTGCTTAAGGGAAATTAGACTTAGAGCGTTTTTGCGGGTGCTCTTTTAGGAGCAATTAGACTTACAGCGCCCTTGAGACTACTTCTCCAGGTGTTGCACTCTGGGTTTGCCCTTGTAGTGTTCTCTGGAATTTGGTTATCATAGTATTTATCACAAATCGATCGAAAGGAGATTGAATCAAAAGCGCTGCTGTTATAAAAAACGAAGTCATAAAATTTATTATTTACAGTTTTATTTTTATTTATAAGTTTCCATACAGTTTCATGCATTTAGTACGAGTTATTATATTTTCATAAACTAAAACAACTTGCGAAGTACATTTCTTCGAATGATTTGTAAAATAAATTATATCATTTTCTCAGGCCAACTTTTATGTAATTAGTAAATTCGTACCAATATTAATCATTTGCAAAATTAAAAAAAGGTCGCCATTATAAGATTGTTAGGAACAACTAGTGTCTTTTAAGATAAGCTAAAGAGTATAATCTCTTAATTGAGTATAATCTTTCTTGAGTATAATCTCTGTTAACTTTAAACCCTTTGGTCTTATTGATGACTTGATTGTAGCCATTTAATAAATTTAAGGTTCCTTTACTTCCTTTTTAAAACTTTTGCATACAAATTATATCTTATGGTAAATATCATATTAGGTGACCAAAATGCCTGAGTAAACCTATATACATGTATACATGTAGTTAGGTACATATAATATGTAACTAAGTGTTATTATGTGAGTTTCGAAGTATTTTGTGTAATACCTGTACAAATGATCAAAGACACTCGTAAGACTGAAAACTCACGGAGCGGTTACGGTTTTATTTTAAAACTCACAAGATCGGTAATTTGTGCAGCCATAAAGCCGTCACGGTAGAAATCATCGCCCGCAAACTTGTACAATTCTACCAGCGGGCGAACGGTACCGCGGGAACCGCAAACATTCGCGGGCGATGCGGGTGTAAACGCGTCGTGAAATGTGATCTTAATTTTTGGTATATAATCTACATTCTACAGAAGCCGCTTGCACGCAACGCCGCGGGCGTGGGTAAAAACCTCTCCGTGAGTTGTAAGACTACAGCGGCCGCGTGACTCCGCGCGCAGGAAATCCTGGCCAGGGGCCAGGTGGAGACATACAATTTTGTACTTACCGTGGGCGGTAATAATAAAGATAGCCTCAGATCAAATATTTAACAAATGTCTGTGATATGAGACATTCGTTGTTTAACCACCCGTGGTATAGCCCATGCCATCCATGATGACGCTCCCCACCACCGCTGCATCGCTATTACTCTTCTTAATGGGTCGTAAAAGCATAGACATAAGGTACACTGATTATAGTAACGACATTGGTGGGGTGCCTCGTCGTGAATGGCATGAATTACAAGTAATGTACTATCATTAACTCTTTTAGAGCGGTGTGACTGGATACCTCTGATCGTGTCCCGACGATAACGGTTGACAAAATGGATGTTGACCATTTTTTGAGCAAGAAAAAAATGGGGTTGCTCAAGAAGAGGAAATGGCACTGGGCTATTTTACACTTTACCATTTCACAGAAATCTTTTCACTATGGTTACATACCATGGTACAACACCAACGGACCTAAAAAGACAGTTTATTTTGTAGTAGTACAAAGCAATGAAAAAAAAATATTGCATACCGCATTTTTCTAGTGCCACGTATTCGCTACATATGACCACTATCGTGGTGAATGTGAATTATGTAAATAAAAACCAAATATTCAGAAAATTGGATATTTTTTTATAATCCGTTTCATATGTTTTAAGGCTTTCATCGTTATCCGCATTAAAAATGCCAGTTCAGGTTCATTTCCAGAGATGCTTTTTTTGGTTCTTTACGGAACCATCAAATAATTTACAGGCTAAATCATCATTTTCTGGCATACCATAAGTGTCACTTTACAATAATAATTTTAGTTTTTTTTATAGAGTCTGTGTATATTTTATCCATTTCTCAATTTCCATTTTAACTATTGCAAATGTTTTATCCGTTATTATCTAACTGCGTAGTGGCAGACACACCTAATTAGGAATCCATAAGTCTTCTATAAGGCAAAATATTCTAATAGGGCTCTACTATTATGCTTCTACTCTTATAGTTGACTTTGAATATACCATTTACACTTACAACCTCTTAGCTATTTAGCAGTTCTATGCAAGAGTTTATTAAGGATACAAATCTAATAAAACACTTACTACAGACTTTAATAAGAATGAATACACTACCTACTAAGATGCTTTTTTAAGTACAAATAATATTCAAGGGCAATTGTTCTTGGAAAAGGCACTTGTAAGATAACTATCTTATAAATGTCTTACAAAGATTCCTTTTTCGTCTCTATAACAGTGTGTATTGAGAGTAACTGTTCTTTTAGTATAAATTGCCTTGAATCATGCTTTTTTAACATATATTGTCACAATCAAGACGCATATAGGTCTGCTATAAGACTTTAGTTCTTAAATAAGCATATTCCTAAGAGAAAATTGATAGTTGGGTAGATAAAACAACAATTTAATTTTTCCCATATAAACGCAACGGTTCCGCCCGTTCGAAGTTCGAAGTTCGCGGGAACAGCTAGTATTTTATGTTATCCTAAGTCAGTGGTATTTGAGTGACATTCAGCAACTTGTCTGAGTACGTATTCACCGTAGGACGTATTACTTCCACCATAATGACATGTTGTGTTTCGGTCAGGAGGGTAGCCGGTAGACTTATTGGCCTAACAATTGGCCACAATACATCTACGTTACATATATGGTATATATAGGCCACGGTTATATCCTTAGGAGAACCTTATAAAAGCTGTACTATTACCTGGATCTTATCTGGGATCTTAGACAAGTCTGTGCAAGTCTGCCGGATAACTTTTAGAAACGAGCGTAGATTCCACGATTGCAAGACAGGAAACGCTGATTCCTATTTTACCATTAGCATTTACATTCAGTAAAACTATATAAAACTAACATCGATTTCAAATAGATAAATTTAGTGTCGTCAAATAAATTAAAAGTTGTGATCGCCCATTTGTCAAAATTCGATTATAATAAATTTTAATATCTTGTTGATATGAACGCCATTTTCATTTCTCAAGACCAACTACTTTGTTTTCAAACTTTTTAGTGCGCCATCTGTGATCTCTTATCGTTATCATCAATGTATTTGTTGGTGTGTTAAAATGCATGGTAGTGTGGGCAGTGTTTTATTTATTGATTTAATGTACTTTATAAGCATTATCATTGAAACATATTAGCGTTCTGCACTTTTTCTACACATAAACTATAGGTGTGCCAAACTCATACTCCTCCGTTCGCAATATTTTCGTAAAAAGGAGTCCAAATCTTTGGACCCTAGGACCAAAATATATATACGAATTTTACGAATATAGATACCTACGTATTATCAAGTAGAACCATAAACACTTATCCGATCTTGACATATTTAAATTGGACTAAACTAAAACAATCCTCAATATTGCATTATTCAGCAAAGAAATATTGCGGTTTCTATTGAAATGACAACCTTCTTTCTGGCAGCCGCTTGAAATTTTGAGATAAACCTTTGCAAACAATGAAAAATAAAGCCAATTCCAAACCATTCAGGCGAAAACATTAGAATGAACAAAATATCAATATGACAACCAAACAAGCGAGTGATTTTATATGCACTTTGTGTTTCCGATTTTCAGATCTCATACAAAATGCAAGTTCAGTGCTTCCGACAGAAACTACGTCCATCAACATTTTTCGCGCTTCGTTAGTCACAGAATTATATATGTTTAGGTTCTAAGCAAACGTCCAATGTTGACTTCTTAAGAAAATATTTAAACACAGTATAACCGCTACAGTTAACTACAATATAAATTTTAATCAAAAAAATAAAAAAACTAGACTGCATTACAAACACATGAAATAAAAAAAGACTAAAATAATAAGACAAGCTTAATAGTTTCTAATGTTGGTAAAAGACCTTCTATCCATCCATCATGCCCATTATCTTGATGCGTGGCGGTCTACAACTGTGTGATTCCGAAGACGTTTCTTACCCCGCATAGCACCTTTGTGGAATCAGTTACCGAGAACGGTTGTTCTAAACGAATATGACTTAGGAACCTTCAAGAAAATAGCTTACTCTTTCCTTAAAGGTCGGCAACGCATCTGTGATATTCCTGGTGTTGCGGATGTTCATGGGCGGCGGTGATCACTTCCTATCAGGTAATCCATTTCTTCGTTTTCTTCCTCTTATATAAAAACAATAAATAAAATAAATATACATCGTATACAAATCACAAAGAAATTACATTTTTTTGCTAGGTATTGTCTGTCGGAAACCTTTCAAATTATACATGTTTTTAAGGAAGAATGCCTGTAGACTTTTTTTTATGATATAGGAAGGCAAACAAGCAAATGTATTTCCTAATGGTAAGAAATTCACGCCGCCTAGAGACACCAAAGGTGGTAATGGTGCGTTGCCAACCTGAGGTCGGGATGTTAGGCTTCGAGCAAAAGTAAGTTTACCGGCTACCTTACCCTCCGAACCGGAACACGTCATGACGTTATGGCGGCAGGAATAGGTAAGGCGGTGGTACCAATCCGGGTGAGTTAAATCATGTTTTTCGATCAACTAAAAATACATTTTTTTTGGACCACATAATGTAGTATGACCCAACCCACAAAACACGGCAATTGATATAAAATTATAAGATCCTTAAGTATCTAAGATCCAATGTTTATCCAACTTTTGACGTGACAACGTCCTAAATTAGGTTGTGGCTCAGAGTACACTCTTGAAAAAGTGTAACGCCCGCTCACGTCTGTTACGATAAGTCACCGAACGAAAGAGAGGCCCGCCGGATCGGTACAATGTTTTAGTAAACAAAACATATTTCTGTAGTTAAAATTTGTACATTTCTTATTTTCATTTAATTCCTTGTTCCTGATGTGCAATTCAATAATATTCATATCAATAAATATTCTACCGAGAAAAAGACGTTGTCACGTAAAATCTTCGCCCGTAAAACCGACTTTACATGCAACCATTTTTTTAATTTTTGGATAATGCTGTCTTATTAAATATCGCAACTGTTTTAGTTTAGTGCTACGGAAATATTTTAGTTTAATATAAATATAGGAAATATACTATAAGCACTTTTAGTGTAGGATATAAAACAAGGACATTAATCCGACTCAAAACTATTTTTCAAACTAAAAATCCGAGATTTTCTTAATATCTTCTTTAAAATATGTTATAATAATTATTTCATCTTTTAACAAAGCTGTAGCTGCAAAATAACTGAATGAAGTCACAAGTTATCTGTGACTACGAGTATATTGTACTATATTGACTATATTGTGTCGCCTCTGTGGTTTAGCAGTTCAGGTGTTGGACTTGACTGCATAAGGTCCAGGGTTCGAATCCCGGGTCGGGCAACAAAAAGAAAATTTGGGTTTTCCAATTATCTAATAAAAAAATGTTGTCCGGGATTGGATAAGTGTCCGGTTGGCGATAGACTCGCCACCTATCACATTGTGGGACTTAGTGTCTTCGGCTAGTCATGGGTGGCCTGGTTGTACCTCTGCCTACTCCTTCAGGGATATGGGCGTGAAGATACTTTTTTTATGTTGTACTATTTTAACAACAATATGCTATTACATTTTACTTGACACATATAATTAAAACTCGAGAATTTACGCGTGAGCCGTGAATAAATTTAAAAGATCCCTGGATTCTCGAAATAATTAAAGTTACCCTTTAATGGAATAGTTTAGCACGCAACGTTGATTTTTTTTCTGGATTGTATTTAGATCTTTTTATACTTTTTATGGTTTAACAACTGTTATATTCTTGTTAATTCGACCAAGATCAGTATTTAAAGTCGTTTTAGAAGGCTATTAACACTGATTTCAACATGGGTAACCTTAGAGGAAACTTTGTTTCCATCTTTCGATTATTGTTTCATTTGCATTAAATCAACGGTCCAGATGTATGCAACACCAATGTTTACAACCAGTATTTACAGCCGTCTAGAACCCCTATTACGTGTCACGCTTCCACATGCTTTGAGTTTCCAAAAATTGGAAATGTATTTTTAAATAGCAAAAAGTAAATCATTATCAAACAATTGCTAATCTACCAATACTTTTGTGTTGTAATATACCAATAAGTGTTTCTCGATAACAGAGCTTTTTCAATATTAGTCATTAAATAGTAATTTGATTTAAAAAATAGCAGATTCGTCTTTAATAATTAAATAACATAAAGTTAATGATTCTGAAATTTTGTAACCAAACGGCCGCTAATTGCCAATTTAGCGATACTATTAAAAACTTGTTTTGTTCATGTTGACTACGACTTCTCATTAAGATCTATGCAATGTAACCAAAACTAAAAAGGTATTTGATTCTCAAAAAGACTGGCTGTGTAAAATTTTGGCTAAAATAACTATTCTAGGAAAGTCCCTGTGCTGTATTATCCTCTGATATGAATTTGTAAGGTAAATATAAAATAATTTACGTCTTTCCACCATTTACCACCAAAGGTGGTAATAGTGCGTTGCCAACCTGATACCGGGATGTTAGGCGTTGAGCAAAAGTAAGTTTACCGGCTACCTAACCCTCCAACCGGAACACGTCATGACATTATGGCGGCAGGAATAGGTAAGGCGGTGGTACCAATCATATACATAAAAATTACACAATGGAGTTAAGTGACAAGGATGGAAATAATTCACTATATAAAAATGAATCCCCATTTCGCGTGGTCATAAACACGCCTGAACGGATGGAACAATTTTGCTATTTCTTTTTGTAATCCCCGACGGAAACAAAGTGATGTTATAAGTTTGACGTATCAGTGTGTGTGTGTTTGTGTTTGTGTTTGTGTATATGTGCGTCTACCCGTAGCATCATAACTTTGAAACAGATAGACCATTATTGATGCAGAATGTTTATTAAAAGTGCCTTAGCTATCGTTTATAAGGCTTGTTTAAAATGTTTAATTTTAGATTGCTGTGTGAGTTACTGTCAGAACCAAAAGAGGAAGAATTTTCATATTCTTAAAGTGCAATCTGTCGGCTCAGCTAAACTTACTTCGTCTTATTAATAAATGTGGTGTAGGGTAGGTGTAAGATTAAGTTGATATTATAGTCTGTATTACATTGTAATAAAGACTATAATACCAGGTTAAACCTTGGAGTACTTTTCTCCGTGTTTATAATAAGGCAGACTGAGTCGAAATTGACTGAAAATTGTCAATTTACATAAATGGCTCTTACTCTTGATTAAGCAAACTTGTATGATTTAAGTATGGATGTCAGCCAATTATATTGTTACATAATAAAATTAAAATTAAAAAATTGCAGTGATTCCCGTTAAAAATATTTCTCGTTATAGCTAAGATATCACGTCAGCTTTCAAGCTAAAAATTCACATCAAAATTAGTCCATCCGTTCAAAAGTTATAATGTCACATTCACACACAAAAACAGATACGTCAAATATGTGACACTCCCCTTTATGTCGTCTGGAATTAAAAATACCAGACCGGGAATTAGAGACATTAATGCTTGGCACACCCAAACCCGCCCTTCGCGATAGTTCAGTGGTGCATGATACAGCAAGGTTCAACAAATAATAAAACA
>NJDC01000177.1:0-31271 GCA_002245475.1 Calephelis virginiensis
CAGGAACGTTGGTGGTTCTTATGGAATGTTTTTTATAAGTACCCACAACGTGACACGGGAATCGAACCCGATTCCTCATCCGATTGACCAACCGTGACGGTTGGTCAATGTATTTTGGCGTGTACGCTAGCTACTCGACCATTTAGTGATCGTTTATGTTTTTCCTGATGATCGCTTATTTTAATCTGAAGCCAACTTTGTATTAAATTTAAATATTCTTATTTGAAATTAGTAAGTAAAATTAAATTGCGATTTCGATTTAGAAACTGTGAGTTAAAATTAAACGTCACGAATATGCACATGATCATAATTTGATGATGGAGGGTTTAGCTTGCTACGTCTGGAACTTTAAAATATTACGGATGGACGCTGCTATAATTCTTACAACGGCTACGTAAGAAATTTTGTTTTCTACACGCTATTATACGTTCATAAGTGTTATGATAGTTTATACTTAAAAAATCCAGAATTTCTGCAGCCCGCCATAACTTGTATTTACCTCTATGCTGGAAAACTACACTAGGAACAGAAATAGAGCTACTTTTCTTTAATAGCAGAGGTAACTTTAAGAGCATTTAAAAAAGAATGTCTAACCTCATTGAGTCGAATAATAAGTGCGTATCTTAAATCGGTAACCAATTAAATTGAGTTTATATCCTGCTGCTCATCTAACACGTCAAAAGATATTATGAAGTTCATGAAGTTAACTTGGAAGTGTATTATAGTGTATACTTAATTTAGGTGCTTTTGCTGCTGTCAGGCGGACGTGTTAAAAGGAGGATATTAATACCTACTAACCGTTCAGTACCTTAGCCGAGACAATTATGTTAACACAGGTCTACGCATTATGATGTTGGAGTTAGAAATCAAGGTATCCTATAGCTCGGCAGTCAATTCGTTGTCACTAAACACTGATTCAAGTCTTAAAGCTTATGATGACCAAACCCTCCCAACAGTATTTAAGTAGTGTGTTTGTTCACTTTCCTTTACACACCAACAGATCTTAGTGGGCCACGGTGAAACTTGTCCAAAGCCACTGGCCAAATGTACAAGGCTTAAAAGGCTTTACATGAAAGGCTTA
Organism: Calephelis virginiensis; assembly: GCA_002245475.1. Taxonomy (NCBI): domain Eukaryota; kingdom Metazoa; phylum Arthropoda; class Insecta; order Lepidoptera; family Riodinidae; genus Calephelis; species Calephelis virginiensis. The sequence continues at coordinate 1,082 of NJDC01000177.1, forward strand.
AATATTAATACACATTTTCTCCACACCAATGCACACTTTCTTCATTATAATTTGTTCTGTTTTTACAAGTTTCTAATCTATTTTTTCTTTCTGCATCCCTCTGGAAGGCGCGGCAGGTGCCAGGATTGGTGAGTTGTTATGAATTTGCGGCTTTTGTGCTCGTTGTATCTGTAGTTTGCGGACACGCTTTGGATTTGGTTGCAAATGTGTTCACTTTCTCGCACTTTCTTCATTTCTTTCAGGCGTTTTTGTTTTCATTGTGTAATAGTGCACCACTATGAGAGGGTCTAGAATGACAACAATTTTTTTTTTCATTTCACATGTATATGACGTGACAACATACCTACAGCAACACCGATGCCGATTGTTGTTAGTCTAGACCCTCCGTAGGTCGAAAGTGCTCGTTTTACGCAAAGTAAGTCTCGATCTTGCCCAATTTTATATTGTATTCTGTATTATATAATATATTATAATTTTTATATAGCGCCATCTATTTTTTAATCAAATACCGTCGAGACAGTTAATTTCGTAAAACGAATACCTTCAGACCTTTCAATAAATTTCACTGTCAAGAATGTGATGCTTTTGAGTACACGAAGGTAAGAATTATTAAATAATGCGCTGATCGCTGTGAGGAGACCAGACCAGCACTTGTTCTCAGTGAAATTGACTCGGATTTTGGTGGTCTATAAATATAAGACGTTTTTTTATTTGTTAGCATGTACTAATGTGCTACTGCTAGTATTTTTGGCGATTTTGTGAAAGCAACAGACTCCACGCTACGGCCAGGGTCGGACTGGCCATATTATTTTTCAATTACACAATGTGTCAGCGCAAAAAGACGATGTTATTGCACGCACAATAAGGTCGCGGTTTTTTCGTAGACAGTAGACTTATAAAGACACAGCTTTATGGTGTCACACTAAATTGTCTAGACCAAAAGATGCTTACAGTTGAAGTGAAGCGAAGGTTTTTCTATTTGTTATAGATATTTTTTTTATATAGTATTGGAAGGCAAACAAACAGACGGATTTCCTGATCGTAAGAAATTCACGATGCCTAGAGACACCAAATGTGGTAAAGGTGCGTTGCCAACCTGAGGCCGGGGTGTTAGGCCTCGAGCAAAAGTAAATTTACCGGCTGCCTTACCCTCCGAACCGGTACACGTCATGACGTTATGGCGGCAGGAATAAGTAAGGCGGTGGTATTAATCCGGCTGAGTCGCTGCGAAACTCTACCATCTAGTAAGATGTCACGGTGTTAGTGACGGTAAGCCTGTGCTCACCTTTTACGAGCTGCCTGGCAGGAAGGCCAGATGGTCTATTCTGCAAAGGAGCCCGGATCAACACGGGGAATGAACATGGGGATATGATCCATTTTGGCTGATAGTAAATTTCTGTTAAATGTAAAAACTTTTTACGTTGACAGTTAGTTGGAATGGCGACATTATATCTAGGACCATTGTTAGGTGATAGGTTTTGCTGTCTGCCGGATTGGTGCACGTAATGAACAGCAGGAAAACTGACAGCAAAACCTACCTTGTAATGGCTCAATATAAAGGTCTAACAGCTTTACACGGGTTATCACCTATTCAATTTACAGACCTATTGACACAAAGTAACAAAATAGAGATAAACGCCATGAGACGCTCATTACACAATAAGGTTTATTGTGTAATAATCGTGTTACGGTTTTATTTCTATTTTATTAGGTGGTAGAGTTGCGCAGCGATTCGCCCGGATTGGAACAGCTGCATTACCTATTACTGCCGCTTCAGTTCAGAGGATAAGGTAGCCGGTAAACTTACTTTTGCTCGAGGTCATCATCTCGGCCATAGGTTAGCAACGCACCATTACAACCTTTGGTGTCTTTAGGCAGCGGGAATTTCTTACCATCATGAAAACAGTCCGCTTGTTTGCGTTCCAATACCATAAAAAAAACTGTAAATTTTTCTTCGCACTGAACGTAACTAAGTCGTAATTAGTTAGGTATTGAAACATAAATTCGAATGGAATTGAAATTTCACGTATCTCGTAAAGATGTTAAGCGAATTTGGTACAAACATTTTACACCGTCAATGCGCTAGTGTTATGTTCCCGTCTAGACGGTAAGGTAGATGGTAAACTTAGGCCATGCTTAACACGTCAGTCAAAGGTTGGCAACGTACGGTTATCTTTTGTGCCTATCGTTGTATATTTATTACAAACAGGAAATCCGTGTGCTTGTTTTCCTTCCAGTCTCATAAAACAGATTCAGTAACTGATGCAGAAACGATATAATTGTAGAGCTAAATGTTTTATTTCAGTTTTTTTTTGCTTGGTACCGTTTGTAGTAACAGATGTTTTCAAGAGCGAATCTTATTATAAAAATTCTTTGTCACAGTTTCAAAATGTAATTACTAAGTTATCGAAATTTACAGAGCGTAGCTTTTTTCGTACACTGACAAATGGCCGCGTATTTTCCCGCTAATTTAAACTTCTACTAAATTCACTGTTCAAATAACATGATTCTATGTCTTCGCTTCGCTTCCTTGTGTTCGTGTGTTTGTCACTGAACTCCTTCTAGACGACTGAACCGATTTGATGACATTTTTTGTGTCTTCGAGGAAATTCGAGAATGGTTTAGATTCACAATGTGGTTTCCTGGAAAATGTGTTTTTGATTATTTTTTTAATAATAAGTAATTGTTATTTTAGAATGTTTCACACTGGATCCGACTGACTGCGATAGTATCGAAGCATCACATATTATGTAGTAGCTGTTTATGTCAAGCGATACGAAGTTTGCTGGGTCGGCTTGTAAATATATATAAAAAAGTTTATATATTATAATTAATCGCCTATCTTCGTGGTGATCGCATCACGCCTAAACGGGTGGTCCAATTTTCATTACTATATTTTTATTGTGTTGGTTATTAGCAGGACCTTCCTGAAGAGAAAAATCGGGAAAATTTTAGGGAAAGTAGGAAAAACAATACTTAAAGTATCAGTAGCTGTAAGTGTTAAGCGATACGACGTTCGCCCGGTCGGCTAGTATGCAATTAATTTTTAGATTGAACCGTAGTAAGACTTCAGAAAAGGATATAAATTTCCAGCTATAAAATACGGTCATCAATGTAGTAAACTAAAAAATACGGGAACGTACATTATTAAGTGGATACCCAATTTTACTTTAATTTTAATTATGCAATTGAATAACAATTTGTTAGGTTAGATCATGGTCAAATTTGAATTAGATAACATGGGATTTGGGAAGCACCAGCCATCAAAGATAACAAGTCATCAAAATTGAGCAATCCAGAAAAATGTATGGGGTTAACATGAATAATAAAGAAGAATTGGGAAAGTCGTTATTTCTGAAGGCCGCGGCCGTTTAAAAATAATACAAGCGGCAGTTGCCGCACACTATCAGTTTGTTTGTCTTTATCTTATAACATACAAGTACTTGAGTCGTGCTCCTGTTTTGAGGATAGGGTAGCCTTTTGTCAAATGCCCAACATCCCTGCAAGAGGTGGCTAAACTTGAGTAACATATCTGGTACCTACAAATTCCGTGTCAAGCAACCAAACATCATGCAATCAATCTACCTTTTTATCATCCCGAACGATAAAAAATTAACGCATATATAATTCTTTTTTATTTGTAGGCTTGTATTTCTTTGCGGTTTCGTTTCTTGGACACGCTGTAGCCCGAAAATCTAGTAATGATGAGTGGGGTTAGATATTTTCCATACAATTGTAAAAGTTTACATAGGCGAGGCATTGTGCGAACTTTTGTCTGTTTCATATTACGTATGAAAGAAAGAGACAATTTATTTAACGTTTGGCCTTCTTAATTTGTAACGTAGAAGAAAATCCTCTTTTTTCCTAATGATCACAATAGACCATAGTGTTGGACAAACATGTCGGACCCCAGTAGTGGTCGCTCTTTACAGAACTACCTTCATACCGCTAAGTAGATGCTTATACATTGCTCTAAACTGTCGACACAATGTTTACAAAGTTCATAACGATTGAGCAAGAGAACCATAAGGGATTCACTTTTCTGTTTTTTTTTCTTCGTTTTGTACTTCAATATTCCTCATTTTGAGTGATATTAATGTTGTCTCATTCTTTAATACGTAACATGAAAGAGACTGACAAAAAGTCGCATAAGATGTTTCGCATGTGCGAAATCATGGTAGTAGTACTTTGTACCATTTTTTATTGAATAGTTAGCTCTGTAATGAGACATTTGATTTGTGGGTCTTGGTTACATAACACTTACAATAAAGATATGTTTAATGGCCTAGCCTTAAGATTTACAGAATTAATTAAATATAAAGACTCTTAACCTAAATAGACTAGCTATGTGTGTGAAGACAACACTTTAAATCAAATCTGGATAAAACTTAACCAAAATTCATTACTCGCCCGAGTAGCTCGAAAAGATAAAACAAATAAACTAATATTAACATTACTCTTATTAAGGAAAAACATTACTCCAATGAGTGCACTTACCGGCTGTGTTGAATATTAATTTTGTCGCTAGTTAGTAGTAGTGGAAACCTAAAGTTAAAAACTGACACAATATCTGGAATTAGGGGGCATATATTTGCGACTGTTCGGATTGCCACTGAGTTAACTATTGTTGCCAAGATAGCTTTCTGCTACCCGAGCACTCGACATTGATTCCTTTGAAACCCTTCAAGGGTTCTAAATTATGTGGTCGCTAAACCATAATATAAAAATATAGGACCACAGTCACTGCCTCAACCTTACTAACTAACTTTCTTATTGTAGGAGACGTGGTTTTCTTACCATTAGGAACTCCGTTTTCTTATTTACTCATCAATGTAATAAAAATCCACGTTCAATTAAATTACCCATAACATTCATGGCCAAAGACTCAGGTTGTTAAAAATTTCATGTTCATGTTCTGTGAATGAAAATAATATTTTTTAACAGTTCAAGTTAATCCTGATATAGCAATAGCTTTATGATCGGTAATAATATTGTTCGTTCCTTTAAAATATTTTATTCTAATGGTTTAAGTTTCTTATGTCGTAGATGTGGGTGCAAAATTAATTTTTATTATTTGAATACAGATTCATACTTGGTAAAGATTTTGTATGATAACAAGTCTATAAAGGGCTAACTAACAGAATTCAGCCGTGATTGTTGCCTAACTTTTGGTAACATTATTAGGATTTTTACATTAGAAAATCATTGTCCTTGTTTCCCTTTCAAAACCCTCAATTCTTCTATTCTACCTAGAGTAACTGGATCATTTTCATATGCGACTCGCGTCAAACTCATCTCTTTATTCATACCTCTTTACTCAGTCATAATGGGTTTGCGTTGGGAAGTTGGTCACACTAAATTGTTTAATACTGTTCCTGAGTATGAACTTTGAAATCAAACATAAGACGAATAACGTAAGTAAGAAATGTCAGCAGTCGTCACTAAGCGTATCATAGTTACAAATTATTATTCTATAGAATTATTTGAAATGACATTCTAGCAAAGCGTTGAAACATAGCAATTACTAACTTCACGCTCAAATGACGTACTGTAGAATATAGTATTTGTTACATTAATCTATCCAAGCCACTGCTAACGCTAATGGCGTTAGCTTCCGAAGTCCGCTTTTAATGGAGCCGTAGGGAAAACAAATTGACGAAAAAATGGTTCCACGATTTTTTTTATCGCATAGCAAATTCTCAACGAAACGATTCAATTATTCATGTAATATCAATTTGGGAGAGTTTAATTATTAGGGTCATATGTCAATGTGTAGGGACACAACAAGCTCACTGGACATTGTCTTAGACTGTGTCGAAAAACCAAAAGTCAGGCCGTGCTCCTTCTGCATATTAGCCCTGGTCGGAAAGTCGAAACGGCCGTGATGGTTTTCGACTAAATGACTCGTACTGAAAAGGATAAAAGCCGATATGATCGTCCTAGCGCTAATCTTGGGTCTTCACATTTAGGTGTTGAAATACGGTTTTCGACATCCTTGATTCAAGACCGAAGAATCTGTCGACTTATAACATTAACATTTTCCTTATTATTTAGGAATTTCCCTCAAATTCACAAAATATAGATTAAGTAAGTTGATATTTGTTGAATCAGTAAATTCGCACATAAATTGCTATAAATTTTACGGCGACTGAAATAAAATGGATTGATTGCGAATGTTTCATTTTAATTCGTATTTGAGATCTCAGTATTGATAAATATATTATATATATATTAGAAAAAGAAAAGTAAAACGTATCCAAAATAATATTAAAAAATTCCGGCCTCGACAATGACGATCTTTGATCTTTGATTTCCTTGTATTTAGAAAACATAATTTCAAGGGATAATTGCTTTTTAATAATATTCAAACGTACAAACTTTTCAAATAATTACATTAATTGTTGTCGAATACAGATAGTTTATGGGCAATTAATTCCGTATTCGAAAGAAAAAAATTCATTGATACAACATAATATTTTCCAACCTCGTGATGTCAATGTACGGCCAATATTAAAAATCAATCCAAATCCAAAACTTGCTGTCCAAGATTGATATTTTGATCCATTTTAATGTTATCGCTTGCCAATAACATATCTGTGGACAGGATAAATATGGCAATTAGGTATAGGATAGGCCGGCGGATACGCAGCTATCTACATTGCTTGAAATCCATCTTTAGAGATACATTATCAATATGGGTCGGTAGCTGGTACTGCACTGCGTTGTACGGTAGGCTGTAGCTAGGTACTATACTACTACTTATACTACTACTATATACTTTTATAGATTGCACGTCTCAGCACAGATTTCATTGTGAATGTTTTTCATTAGCTTATCACTGTTTGCACTGTTGTTTTTAGTGTTGGTTGATGTGTTAGTGTTTGTTTTGTTTTATTGTCTATAAAATGTATATAAGTTTTATATTTATTTAAGTTAAGTCTTATGTACCATACTTGGGATAATTTTTTAAGTACGATCAAAAGATCACAGTGGTTGATATCAACGTGAATTTTATTCTTTCTTAGCATTTACGCTTTATTGACACAATCGACACTGTTACTTTTAGTATGTCTGTAAATACTGAGTATACTTATGAAGATGTTTACTGTATGTAATCCTGTTCTATATTACATACTAAAAAGAGATAATATTAAAAATGGCAATGGCCTCACGCATAAACGAGTAAAATTTACATTCCTAGGTCAAAACGTTTGCTTGTTTGTCCTCCTTTGTTTGTATTATTAGATCTTATAGCGTCTGGTCTGGAAGGTAAAAAAGAAAAAGGTAACTAAGACATCTTGTACATAAAGCTTAACTTCTGTATGTAAATGTAATAGAAAACCAGAGTTGATAAAACAGTCATCGTCCAGTGGTCCTTTCGAACTTCGTACCATATGCCACTGACGGCAAAAAAACTGTTGTTGCGGGTTTTTCTTGCAGTTACTACGTTCGATAACAGTCGAATTGCTCCGGCTTTTCTCGACTTGTGGGCAGGCTTAAGTTCACTATCGTGACTTAAAGATAGGCTAGTCCTGACGCAAACGCGTTATATTTTTATCGCGTAAGTTTATTCGAAATGTATTTATTTTATTTATAACTCAGGACACTGCTGGATTGCTATTGATCGAGATTTAAAAATATCCTTCTGGGTATGGTGTGAAATGAATGGGTATTTTAGTGGATTATATTTAACACGACTCATTTAATCGCAGTTCAAAGGCAAATCTTAATGCAATTTTTCTTGCATTAAAAAAAACAATGTAGGTAATTAAACATGCATCATTGTTTATCAAGTAAGTGTAGTTTAAAAAGTACTTAGTCAAATTTAAATGACATGGAAAGTAGGTACCCACTCTCAAAAAAAATTTGGAGGTACCATGCATAAAAAATACTGACGACCTGAAGGTCTTCTTCATTCAAGTCGATTGAAAAATACAATATAATTGAGTATCTATGTACATGCGTATCTGATAAAGTGATGTTCAGCTTTAAAAAGATGAAAGCAGATTAAGGTCTTGGACCAAATAATTCATAAGGCCCGCCACATACGTACTAAATAATTCCTTATGAAAAAACTAAAAAGGAATACCGTCAACACATCACACACATTAGTTATTTTCAATTCGAAATCCAGAACTCAGTGAAACGGCAGAACCGTCCTTGAGTACACATATATGAAAAAAAAAGTCGTCATTACTGGATCACCCAAAAATGTTAAATAGTAAAAGTTAGTTATATAATTATTCTATTTTTCGTTGTAGGTATAACTTGAAATATGTGTGAAATTATGTATTTTATTATAAGTATTTAATAAATTTGCTAAAATTGTAGCAATTTTTTGCATTTTAATCTAAAATGTCGTCGGATATGGCCAAAACAGGGCTAATTTTATAACGCGGCTGCCACTCCGAATTTATTCTTATATGTTGTAATATATACACGTTCGAAAATTGCTGAACTTTCGGACGTGTGTAGCGATTTATACAAAATCCATGGAAGAATTGCGTCCAGAATGTTTTTTGTCGATTCCGAATGCACTGGCTCGTTCGCAGAATCTCGAAACATAGAAATTCTGTAAGAAAAAAATCTGATCGTGTGTGGCAAGTCCATTTCGTTTCGGAATTTCGGAAAGGAATTCCGAATATATGTGGCGGGCCTAAGAGTGGTACCACCGTTAACCGTCACACCCTATCCTATACCGTGCACGCTGTTGTCGAGTTGCGTTTAGGAGAGTAGAGAGTTAGAACGCGTGCAAGGGACGAAGCACCCAGACCCAAAATATCAACGCCCCATTATCACTACTGGTGTCTATTGGTGACGCGCCACCTGGAGAATTGTCTACTTACCTACTTGTTCTTTTACCTTGATTGATTTGATCAAATTAATGCTAAAATCAAATCCCTAAATTTTCGGAGTTTTAATTATTGTCAGTAATTGGTTTCGTAAAGTTTTCAAGTAGAAATTAATTTCTTAAGTTAGAAATCCGATATTAGACGAAATATTAATTGTTCTTGCGAAATAGTTATTGTTCACAGTAATCAAGAAAGTTGCAAATATTATAGGAGTGGGCGACCATTCTTTCGCATGGGAGCTCGGTTAATCTTATTAGCCTCTTCTAATATCTTATCAAAATAACTGCTGTCTATTCCGGTAGTTATTTACCTCGTTAATACGGATTTTTTATGAAAATTGTCTTGAGTGTCCAGTGGAAATTTTGGATTTGTTGAACCGATTTCAGCTCAGTGTTCACTGAAAATGTTACAAATCAACATCTGCTTTTTGGTCAGAGATTTACACAGTACCGGGATTTTTTAGGGGAAAACCCCGTCGTAACTCCCACGCGAACGAATTCTTGGACACAGCTAATCGATTACTAATTTTTAAAGTAATAAACACAGAAAAACATATTAGAAAAAGGAAGCCTCAAGTAGCTGACATCATCACATTGGCATCTAACTTTTATTGCATATTGGCAGGCAGTATACTTTAACCAGTCAACCTATTTGTTCTTAAGGTTGTATTTTCTATAAAACAAAAATAGGAACATTGTCTCAGATATAAAACAGTAGCAATATAATTTGTCATGTCGAACAATAATTACAAGTGATAAATAATAAGTATTGAAGGTAAAGAACACTTAGATAGTATTAAGACAATTGAAACCCTTATAAGAATAATAAAGAATTATTGCTGATATGAATGTTATTAAAACATATATTGAACATGTTAAAAAGTGAATAACTGTTATAAACACAGTGCGGAGATAGTTTTATTATATGGAATGATGTGTATTTTCAACCTTTCTATGTATTAAATATAGTAAATGAAGCATTTGAACAGGCGTTATATTATTTAAAGTTGATGATTAAAAAACTACCAGAGCCCTTACCATTACCTTACTTACCTTACCTTACTTTACTCGCTACCGTCTCTGTAAATTATTTGTATGAAAACTTCGAACAGCGCCTCTATTGGTAACTAAGCGAAACACATTTTTAGAACAAAAGTGTCATAGATTTCGACACGTGACTTACTGAACGTTATCTATAACAACTCATGGTAAGGCTCCTGTGGTCGCCTAGTGATGGAAAGTCGACCCTTATAATAATTAGATATTACGTTTTACAATCAGTACGAGTACAGGCGAATTTTTTATGGTACAGCTTCTATGGCGTCCAGCAACAGAAGGATGTGTCTTGTGACCTGCTCAAAGTGTGCAAACTCCGACTAGTGTTTAAGCGAAAACTTGAATTTTGGACTCCTGTTTAGTTTAATGAATTGGTCCCTTAAACTCTTCGCAATATGAATAGCAAAAAAAAAATTTTTTTTTCTTTTCTAAAGTGCTGTGCAGCAACTTGCCAATCCAAAGGGAGTAAAGATCTAAAGCCTTTCTTATTCCTGCCGCCATAATGACAGTGTCATATTCCTGTCCGGATGGTAAGGTATGTGGCTGTCTTTAGGCCACGGTTGTCTCTTACCATCAGGAGACCCGTGAGCTTGTCAAAAAATTCAATATCTGTACTTTTCTTCCACATATCCTGTTACTCCTATTTCTGAAGAAGGTCTATATAACGCGCTCTTCAGATACCACTCATATTATGTACATAAAATAAATGTTACTGAGAATTTGAGCTTTATGTACTATCAATTACAAAAAACGTTAGCTTTTAATCCAGACCAGACCAGATGAGGAAGCCCAGTGGTTCTCTAATGGATTTGCTATGGAAACTTTAAATGCTGTCCTATTGCTAGCAATATTGTTAGTCGAAATTGCTGAAGCAGAGCATTGTTAAAAGTATATTCTGATTGTGCGTATTCAAGTTTGATACGGGTTTTATTTTTATTTTTTATTATTTTACAAAAAGGTGCCTTTAAACAGCGCGGGGAAGCGTATGAATTACTCGGTAGTGTTGACCTCGTTGATTTTGTAGCTACACGGTTGTTTATGGGCGATATATACGTCGATATATAATAGGATCCATATATTTGAAAACATATATTTAACCTTAAAGTAAGTATATCTCTGTTAAAATTTACACTTCAACAACTGTTTGAGCCAGACATAGACACAGGCGCGCTAAGTCAAGAACTGATACCGATTCGTCGCGTATTACCCCGCGCCGTTTAATAGTACCTGAAGACTGAGAACTCATGGTGCGGTTTTTACCCGCGCCCGCGGTGATTGCGGGCTCGCAGATCCTGTAGAATGGAGATTTATATGCAAAAAAAACGTAAGTTCACATTTCACGACGCGATTTTCGCCCGCAGCGCCTGCGGTTGTTTACGGTTCCTGCGAGCGGTCGCCTGCCCGTTAATCGTGCGGGCGGCGATCTCCTGCCGCCGCTTCTGCGGGTTGCAAACGTGCGGTCGCTTGGTGGGCGACCATTTTGTACTATTTGTACTGATTTTTTAACCGGAATCGCCGGCCGCGCGATAATCAACCGCCAAGTTTGAGGGCGATAATTTCAACCGCAATGGCTGCGGGACCGCAAAAATGACCCGTCTCGTGAGTTTTGAAATAAAATCGCAAAACCGCGACCGCCGCGGGCGCGGGTAAAAAATCGCTTCCTGAGTTCCGTCGCTAATACGTCCTAAGATATACGTTTGTTTTACGCCGCATTCCAAAATGTAGCTTATGTGTTTGCCGCTTTATTAATAAACATCAAAGTAGGATTAAAATGAATTGGATATTAAAGTCTTTGTATGATTGTAATAAAGACTATAATACCAGGTTGAATCTGGAAGTAGTTTACTCCTTGCTTATTAAAGACTGTTAAAAAAAATGTGCAGCTTTTGTTGTTGTATTTTGTGTACTTTTGAGAATATAGGACTTTGTCAAAGATTAATAGTAATATTTTAATAAAACAGGTTACGATATGTCGCCGTTTATCCGGCGATACGCCAAGTACTTAAATGAGAAGGCCTTGTCCTACCGGACCGTCGCCTTCGACTTCTGCAAGGTGAAGAGAGGGTAAGTGAATATTTGTGATTGTTCTGTTATTCATGAATATCATTTTCAGGCGGCTTTTGTTAAATATTGTAAAGGTTTTGTTAACAGAATTGTGACAAACCTATCGTCGGCCGGAGTCACAACCTACTACAAATCCATACACTTTTCTATTGTTTCTTACTAATTTCTACTTGACCAGAAATTTAGATGACTCGATTATTCCATTTTTGCAGATAGTGAGAATACAATGTGGTACTTGACCAGGCCTACAACGTGTTGCCCTGATTGTTATTTTTTACAGTTGCTTTAACATCAGTGATGGTCACTATCGTGATATAGTTTGGAGAGTACAGTAAACTTAGTTATCAAGAGGGTACATCCCAGCCTTAAGTTGACAACGCACTATGGCCGTCACCTTTAATGTTACAGACATGACCGACATGATAACGCGACGTGACTTAAAATCACGTCGGATTTTGTTGTCAAGTTTACTATACTCCCTACCGTCTCTTTAAATATTTTGTATGAAAACTTTGAACAGCGCCTCTAGTGGTAACTAAGAGAAACACAATTTTAGAACAAAAGTGTCAAAGATTTCGACACGTAACTTACCAAACGTAATCTATACCAACTCATGGTAAAGGCTCTGGTTATAGGTAGCTTTGAAAGGTCTATTGTTAAAGCAATTCGTTGTAATATTATAGATCGTGTACAACACGTTCTCCGTGGATGCACAATTAAGATTGCATGTTTGATGGACTCGATCAAGTTACGTATGGGGTCGACGTGATGCCATACTTGTTTTTATTAATATACTACTACATTCGGTTACTATTAGTAAATATATAATTTTTTATGATATTGGAAGGCAAACAAGCAGACGGATTTCCTGATGGTAAGAAATTTACGCAAGCCTAGAGACACCAAAGGTAGTAAGTAGTATTTTTATGACGTTATGGCGGCAGGAATAGGTAAGGCGGTGGCACCAATCCGGGTGAGTCGATGCGAAACCCTACAACCTAGTCAGATGTCACGGTGTTAGTGTCGGTGAGCCTATGCTCGCCTTTTAAGAGTTATATGTACAGAACTGTTCTTTTTCTATGGAAAACAAGGAAAACGAGCAGACGGTTTCCGAGATGAAAATTATCACCGCCCATGAGTAACTGTACACAAGGAGTCTCGCTGATGCGTTGCTTTCATTTTAGGAAGGAGTAAGCTCTTGATAAAGGTCCTCAAATTGTAATGTTTCGGAATCACTTTAGTAATTGGTTCTACAATGACGTAGTGCGATAATATGTGTGTTGAATCGTACAGTTAATGAACATCATGTGTCGAGATGGTCGAGGTGAAATTTGGAGTTCTGACGCAATATCCGCATGGCAAACTCGTCAATAGGACCATAATCTATTTATTTATTATAAAAAAATATTCCCTGTAGTAGTAGTAGTAGTCTCTTCACACGTATCCCCGAAAAGGTAGACAGAGGCGCAACCAGGATTCCCACGACTAGCCGAAGACATTAAGTCCCTCATTGTGATAGGTGACAAGACTATCGGCAACCGGACACATGTCCAATCTCGGGCAGCGTTTTTTTTATTAGAAAATTGAAAATATGCATTTTCTATTTTTTTTTTTTTGTATTCTCTAAAAACCAGGCCCCCACAATTCGGCCGTACCTACAGCGATAAATGCCTACAAATTCGCGTGGAGCCGTCTCCACTCCGACAGTGAGTGTCGCCGCTTACGCGTAGAGCTCACGCGTGTGTTTATTAAAAGTTTTATAACACGTTTAAAACAGAATGGCTGGTTATTATTATCTGTGTATAATATATCTTGCATTAGTCATGACTAATTGTAAATTAAATGAAAAACAGTACCTAAGTACTTCACAACTTATTTTTATTTTAATGAGGTAATATCTAGGTACCTACTTATGTATTTTAGATTATTGTGTTGTTCACAAATAAAAGTAGGTAAGTACTTTAGTACTTATTATTCTGTGCCTAAAAACTAAAGCTTTGTTTTCTTGTTTTATTCCATATTACGAGAGACTGCCTATCATACCTATTTATTGCAATATACCTACCTAATTGACCAAGTAACCATACGCATCAGACGTAAGATACAATAAGTGGTCAAGTTTCTCCTCCGATTCTCGGACCTACTCAATACGCTCACAAAATTTCATGAAAATCGGCCAAGCTGTTTCGGAGGGGTACGGTAACTAACACGAGAATATTGTATATTTATATATGTCTATGTCTTATAAGACAGTAGATATCTCATAGCAGCGCTGACGCGGCCGCAAGCCGACGACCCTAGCACCATAGGTATCGCGTCACTCTACGCTAGACAGCGACAGAGTTATGCGTTAAAAGAGAGCGGGAATAGTTAGGTGAATATCTCGTGAGGTACGGAGCGCTTGTGCGAGCTAATTGAACTTTGTTGCATAGTTACAGGAGTCGCTATTTGTATAAATTGTTACAACGAAAAGATGGTTCTGTAAGATAGTACATAATATTATTCTGTGCTACCACCACTAAGTAGTTTTAAAAATTTAACTCTGAGGCACTAAAATGTAGTAACACAGTTCACATGATATTTTCTACGACTTCGGCAGCTGTTTATAGTCATATTTATAATTATTGCTTAGGATGAGTAACGTGTATTTCCTACCATCAAGTAATCGAGTTTTTCTTACAATACTCAATATAAAATTAACGTATTATAGCAAAGAAGAAGGCTCACTGCGAATGATGAACGCAGAAAAGCTGCTCAAGACGCTGCCGGTGCTGCAGGCGCAACTGGATTCTCTGCTCGAGTTCGACTGCACTGCCAACGATCTTACCAACGGCGTCATCAATATGTGTTTTATGCTGCTCTTCAGAGATCTAATCAGGTACTGATATATTAAAATATTATCTCTGGATTTATTGCGGCTGCCATTATTGTTAATTTAATACAACTCAATGTTGTTCAATTGGGTGGGATTTGTACAGTTTTTGTTTCAGACCAATTAGCTCAAAGAACACGCTTCTGGCTTATTGTTTTCTGGAAGTTGAGTAGGGATTGCAACCCACAATTCAGATAAAGTAAAAAGAGTTGTTCTTATCAAATACATTACCAATAAAGCTTTAGTCGTATTTCTCTGTGTTCTGCAAAATCATCAAATTTTTAAGTTTTAGTAGAAATGGTCAACTTGACAATTTTACGGAAGTAGAAGACATTAAAGATATTATGTGTGCACATATGAATATTTGCTTCATTACAGGATTAGTCAGGCCTATTTTGGTAAAAGGCATATTATAATTTGAAGTAAGCATTTTTTCTTATTCTGGTATCTATATTCCCGAAAGAGAACGAATTTTTATTGCATATGGCAAATAACAGACAAGAGCTAAAAATAATAAACAAACATCAATTGTTATTTTACAGATTATTCGCGTGCTACAACGACGGTATCATTAACCTATTGGAGAAGTACTTTGACATGAACAAAAAGAACTGCCGTGATGCTCTCGATCTCTATAAAAAGTTCCTCATTAGGATGGATAGGGTCGGAGAGTTTTTAAAGGTTAGTATTCTTCTGTTGAGGTGTGGCATGCTTCAATTAATAAATCTTTCTCTTTGAGGTGGACTTATGATACCACACTTTATTTTTTGCTTTTTTCAAGTAGATATTTTTATTTAATTAGATATTAGTTTTTTTTTTGTTTTTATGTGTCATGGTGTGGGTGAATTAAAGTAGTAAAATGCCGGATTATGATAAACATATTGGTATCTTTCCAGGTAGCAGAAAATGTTGGTATAGACAAAGGCGACATTCCAGACTTGACCAAAGCCCCGAGCAGCCTGCTCGATGCCTTGGAAGGTCACCTCGCAACCCTCGAGGGGAAGAAGGGCTCGGCTGCAAATACTCCCACTCAGACTGCCAGGTAATTTTGCGATTCTCACATCGTCATCAATAAAGTTTGGGTCGGTAATAGTGAGTGCGGTATTTGTCCAGCGCCCAGAAGAACGTGGCGAGCGTGATGGGCGCGCTGTCGTCGACGTCGTCGTCGTTCGGACACGCCGCCGCCTCGTCCCGCCTCGACGGCGCCAACGGACTCGGACTGCTCATCGACGACTCGCTCAAGCAACAGGTGCTCGCCGAGGAGGAGGCCGCCATGACGCAGTACAAGGTGACGTACATACATTTGACAGTAACGTTAGTTAATTTTTTCTTTATATTGATGTATGTTTAAATGTTTTTTAAGTAAATTAATAAAACAGTACACTTGATTGCAACAAGTGATTGCTACTTGATTGATATGTCAAAATTTTACCCTTGCCAATAATGTACTAACTATTAATTACACAATAAAGAATACAGAAGTTTCTACGAATTTTAGAGACAAACATAAATTATATGGAATAAATTTTCAAAAAAAATATAGGTACTTTGTCAAACTCTCGAATATTTTGAAAGTTGAATACCGGTAATAAAACTGTCCGGAAATAACGGATAATCCGAAACAATTCAGTAACCGTAACAAAATCAAAGTATTTTTCTTGTAAAGTTTTATAAACTTTATATTCTATTATAGTTTTGGTTAGACAATATGTAGGTAGTTGTTAATAAAAAAAATGGTCCACAGGTGCAATTGTTCCAAGGTGAAGAATTAACTGGAGACGAGGATATATCGCAAATTAAGGAGAAATTCGTAAGATGGGCCGTTATTACCGTCCGGGATTGGTTGGGAGCTTGGGACTTTGTAGCCGACTTCAAATAAGCTTGCTAAAAAAAAGTTATAGTCTATTTTTACAAACTGGTACTGAGTTTGTCCCTCGCGTATTTCCGATACTGACAGAGTGAGATGTAGCGATTGGCACTACGCCTTTATTCTCATTGTCAAATTGTAATGGTGCGTTCTGATTGATTGAAATTAACTGCATGCTGATTATGTAGACCAATAACAACGCAGTAGATATTTTTGGTACTCGATTGTTAAAAAAAAAAATAGAGTATAGTACTTGCCGCACTTCCGAACTTACATTCGTAACACTACTTGTTAAAGTCTATTAATTGATTATTGATTTACATTACTATCATGTTATCAATACTAATTCGCTGAAAAACAATTTTTACCGACTCGAAAAAAGAGGAGGTCCTCAATTCGACGTACGATTTTTGTATGTTTTTTACCCTATTGCACCATCAATAGCCAGCCTATTTTGATGATTCTTTTTTAAAAATAATACTAGGAGTTTTTGATTTATCAATGAGTATTAGTAACGCTTCGTTACTTTTAGGCTAAATACGAGTAGTTAAACTTTTGGATTACGTTTCGTTGATTATAGGAACCGGGCGTAAGACTAGTAAAAGTTGCGACAACTTTCCCGGATTTTCGCCACCGCCATACCACTTTCGGTATCGGAATGCGTTGTAGTAGTCATTCGTTTTAAAGTCGCGCATGAGCAAGCCATGTTCCATGGCTGTTCAGTACTGTTTTATATGAATGAATATGACAAAGATGTACGGGAAAGCGCAATTGTGCAGACATAACTGTGTTCTGTGTCAAACAAAACAAACGAATAGTATAAACCTTTTTAGACTAAATTATTGTAATGCCATTTGAAGTCGGTTACCTTTCACGATTGTCTCACTTTTTAATTTGTTATTCATGGGTTGGGCCGCATTTTGTGTTCGTATTTTACAGTTCGGTTTTAGTCGTTTCAACTGTAGCGTTTTTGTCCTTAAGACCGACTGGTTTCGATTTTTACAGATTCATAAGATATTTCGAATGACATTAATATAATATCATTTATTTGTGAACGTATTCATTCGTTCGGAATTCATTCATGATATTTCTACATACTTTAATCCATTTCCCTAATAAATTTAATAAAAAACGTCACAAGTTGGTTGACATGGCAAGGCTATAATTTTCCTTTTTTTTATTTTTGTTTAATTGAAACAACCTAGCATGCACTTAAAATAGGTTTAGTTAGTGCTCAACAGCATTACCATCAATATACCGACGCCTACAAATTATCAAATCTCAGAATTTCAGATTTTCTGCAAAAACTTGTCAAGGTCGTTGCAATAATGACGTCATCATATTTTTTTTACCGCGAACCATCTATAGTGTGTAATTTATATGTTATGCAACATTTTCACCAAAACACATATACTCAGAGCAATGGCTTTCATATATGGGGTGTTCCTATATACTCGTAGTTTAGGTTCATCATTTTTGAAACAGGTCATATGGGTTATATCTTATTATGTTGTCTCACATGCAATGTTATGTGTACATAAGTATTTATAACTATTTGCTTCGCGGGTGCTTGTCTGTATAAATCTTTTTATGTTTCCGTGTTTAAGTATAAGATTATGTTATAAAGTTTAATACTTTTTGCTGTAAGTCTTTGACATATCCAATAGCCTTAGATTCATGGTCAGCCAGAGTTTTGTCTTATCAATAAACTGTGCCTATTCAAAAGTTAAGATTTGATGTATTATTCATCGGATTTCGTGCTAAAAAAAATGCCGATTTTGTATGCAGAAGTTGCCGAATTTGTAAGCACATGATATCACTGCATACACTTGCTACTATGGGTGTGTGTGGAAGAAGATTCAATAAATTTATTTCGCAAGAGGCTTAACACCCCAGTTGGTAACGCACTATTTAAATCTGTGGTATAGGGCCACGTCTCCTGTTTCAATTTAAGAAAACCATCATCTTTTTGGATTACCTTAACTATAACAGAAAGTTTTCAAAAATGAAAATAAATTTCTCGGTTGTTAACTAAATTGACATTCCTGAGTGGGTTGATCATGTGTTTCTTTTTATTACTTGTGGTTTATAGGAAATATCATATATCATCACGAAATTGTAATTCGACCATGTTAGGCGATAAGGGCCTGATCCACAAAATATGATTTTTACTGCCAACTGGTCAGTTTGGACCTAAAGGACTAGCTATTCTAAGTTATTTAGTTACAAGGAGATACTCAACTACGGTTAAGACTATGTGCAGCTGACAGCTATTAAAGCCATGTTTACCATCTTTACTATGGCGCCAACTTCTGCCAAATGTGCTTAAAACATTTTTTAAGATACAATATTCGTTTCCCTGTATACATGTAACATACTCATTAAACTTATTAATAGTTTTCGTCAACTTTTCTTAATAACAAAAGACCTCTAAATCTATTTCAAATCAACATCTTATATTATAGCTTTTGATTTATATTTGCAATAATTTTTCTGAGTTAACTAGATTGTTTTTTTTAAAAAAGCTTAATTATATAATGTAAATGAATGTTAAGAAATACTCCCTGTGGCCACATCTGCCGTTAACATTATCCAAAAATCGTACTTTTGTAACCGGAACAATACAAGAATCGTCGCCTGCGCGTGCCTCCTTCCGCAAACCGATTTTCGCAGTCAGTAGATCTTGTGGCAACGTTCATTGACCGTCACAACGTCGCGTCTATTCTTAAATGTGGAAAACTGTTTTGATGTCACTCGAAATCAAAATATTTAAGTACCGCCTTAAATAACGTTAGACTTTCCAAAAAATATATTTATTATTTTAAAATGTCCAGAAGTGTCTTTAATATTTTGCAAATGCAAAACAACGCATTACGTAACAAACTCTTTGCGACTGGATTTTTTTTTATTTTAAATATTGTTGCAACAGCTCACGGTGGCGTATGCAGGCTGACCATTAGTTACTGATCGAGGTGGAGCAATCGTGACAAACATTCAGTAGTTGTCAACACTAATTATTTTTGGTATTTTTCAAAAAATTTTTTTTATTTAACAGGGCGATATTTTTAACCAAGATCAATACAGCAGAGAAGAGGATATTCTCCAGAGTTTCGATGCCACAGACTTTGTAAGGCACTTGTTTATATGTCGTCCGGCGTGTGATCAGTTGGTGGCTTGGTTCTTGTATAGCTAGTTGTGTTTGTGTCCTGTTTTTGTCCATATTACGTGGTATTCAAAATGTTTGATATATTATATGTAATTTGATTATACGCTTAATTTGATAGGGTGATAACAGTATCATTGGTTCAAGTTTGGTAATGTCCTGTACTTCCAAGTTGGAATCGATTTTGCAAATACCCTAAGCTAGTAAATTATAAAAATGTGAAATAGGGTTCTATTTTTTACCATTTGGCTACGGAACCCTAAACATAGGTTAAGGAAAAACCCTGTAATTACAAATTTACTCTCATGTGACCATAATATTCCCATCTAGATCCAGTGTAGTTATCTAGATCTAGTGTATGTGTAATTTGTCCGGATTTGTCCAACTAATGTCATTCATACGTCATGTATTTTACGACGACTCGGATTCATTCCTCACGTTTACAACATAACTACGAGCATTGACAATATAGCGCTAGTGCCAGTCAAAGCAGCTTTCACTTTCTCC
Source organism: Calephelis virginiensis (assembly GCA_002245475.1). Taxonomy (NCBI): domain Eukaryota; kingdom Metazoa; phylum Arthropoda; class Insecta; order Lepidoptera; family Riodinidae; genus Calephelis; species Calephelis virginiensis. The sequence goes on from NJDC01000177.1 coordinate 21,462, forward strand.
GTCTGCCATCCTCTCAACCTACCGACTTCGCAAGGTAGCTAAGCATTTACCTAGAATCCTTATAAAGCTGGTAACCAAGATCCCGTTAGTATAATCACTTAACCTAGATTTACTACAAATACTTAAGTTGGACATCTGTTCATAACATTCCTCGCTACGCTATTCTCAACGTTTTTCGTTTAGCCCCCCACCCCATATTTTTTGTATTTGAGCAGCTCTCCGCAGTCCATTTATCATCTCATATCGTATCATTTATCATTTACGTCAAGCAAAAGTTCTTCTTCTGTTATAGATTTGGCTTTCGGTCGTTTTTCACGACTTATTTAGCCAATGTCAGGTTAGTTAATTCTTATACAGTCATTAGTCACTAAGTACAAAGTCATGTCAGGCATGTAAGGGTCTTGAGTAAAGCGGTGGCTTCGTTACTCAAACTCATCTAGTGAGATTTGACGGCAGCGTGGAAATACACGATACACTAATTTCTTCATGATCATTTCATTTGTGCACTTTCAATGAACAAAATTAATCTAATTCCCACCTAAATTAACCAATTTCACTCAATATAAACACGATATTAAATGATAATGAAAAAATTACGACCTTCTTCATTCATCTTCATTCACGATGGCAACAAAACTCCACATTTATGTATGTGTATTTATGTATGTTAAGCTTGAACAATAAATTTGTTCAAAAAGGTGGAATGGTGAAATGAAACAAAAGAAAAAATGTATTTGAAGAACGGTTTAAAATATATATCACATATAAAATCTTTCTGGCTATTGTATTTTGGTTTAAATTATTACTTCATCTCTTTCAGTTACTTATGTGAGGTACTTGTACGACAAAAACCATGATTAAAACAATGTAGTCTAGGACTTTCATTGTCTACCCCCTCTATACAGAATAATGGCTGCGCCCTTGCACTTAATGAACTTGCACACTGAAGTAATAGATACCGGGGAATGAAAATATTTTGTTGGTTCACTTTATCATATTGTGGCCTTACGTTACTTTAACTAACTTACTTTACTAGCTACATGTGAAATATGTTTTTATTCAAGTTTTGATATAATATCTAAATGACCCGTCTTTTTTATACACATACTTTTAGACGACTTTTACATACTTAAGAAAAAACTTAATACGTTGCGCGCGCATATTACATAGTTAACGCTACAATGATATTTTTTGTAGGAACATTTCCTAGCAACCAATATTGTTTTAGATTAACTCGATAGAATTATTTTAATCCTGCTTAGAATTTACGCCAAACGCGACTTGATCTTGTCTGTTATAAGGTCGTCTTTTTCACTTAACATGTTGTGTTAATAAATTAATTTTGTTTCAAGTTAAAGGTTTAGTTACGTCTATAACCGTTTTTAAAATTTATGTTGTCTTTAAATTCCAATAACATTTAGAGTTGTTGTTAATTGATTAATGAATATTATTGTAAGGGGAGCTGGCTTCTACAAAACTGTTTAGACTAGTGCAAAAGCTAGATGTTGACTTTGTGATTTTTTTGTGTATTACTTAATTATATTTATTTTTAAAATTCCAAGTACTTAGGTTGTTGTACGTAATGTGTAAATTGCATTTCTTCATACTATATTTTAAAGTTGTTTCCAACCCATTCGCCAAATGGGTAACTCTGTCAATCCATTGCAAGGGCAGGCAATTTCGGAATTAGCAAATGCCTGCATATCTGGACTATGGGTCTGGTTATTTGCTAGATATATTTACGTATTTCCATGTATTGGCATATTTGATTAGAATTTATGTCACAAGCTGGTATATTGCTCAGTTTGGGGTTAGATATATTTATGTGATTTGTCTAGTGTTATTTATTTACGCACGCTGTTATTGTTATTATGTAAATAAAATTTTTATAATATGATTTGACTATGATATGGGTATGGGATAAACGTTGTGAAATGTGAATCGGTACTGACGACTTAACTTGTTGCAGAATAAGGTGCAGTCTCCAACAAATTCAGCGGCGAATAACCCGTTCCTCGCGAGCGCACCTCCAGCAAATCAGAACCAGTCCATCGTGGACCTGTTTGGACCCACACCGGCTGATACTTCAAATAACACGAGCAAAGCATCTGACGATCTCTTGTCTCTGGGCAACCCGTTCGCTGATATGTTTGGAGGTATTCATTTTCATTATTTAAGAAACTGTGTCACATTCAAAGAGGTTTTATGGGCAAAGGGGCACTCCCCTTAGAGCTTCTCCGGGATAGGAAGCTAACAACACGAGTGGCACAGAAACTGTAATTATGATTAATATGAAAAGTACAATTTGCGTTAAGTAAGTTGTGACGTCATCAACTTTTCAACGTCCGCTACCAAAGATGAAGCTGCATTTATAAGATTAAGAAAAACTCACGTTATAAGAACTAACCTAGTATTCAGATAGACATACAGTCCCTGATATTAAGAAGTACGATCAACTTCGATTACAAGTCGGGGTGACATAATAGACAAGGATAATTAAAGCGTGATTGAAATGTTAGTTTTTGTAGTCATTATTTTTTCTTGATAATTATTACGTTACTAGTAACCACTTTTAGTCAGTTAAACAAGAAGGCTGTCAAGTCCCCCGACGACTTGCTTTAATTGGCACTGCCGCCTAACTCATTTCTTTTACCACAACTTCCGTGCTCGTTGCTGTTGTATTGTCGACTGTCATTTGAAGTGTAAGGTATTTTAATTTCAGCATCTTACATAGCTAGAGTAAACAAGAGGCTATACATTGCTGTTTCAGTTCTGGCAACAGTAAACATCATTATTGTCTTAGATGATGAGTATTTGTCTATCAGGGACTGTCTGTTTGTGTGCTGTTTAATCCCGTTCAAAAATGTCTGATCTGTACAGTGTAAAAAAATAATCGTATGATAAGTGTAAATAATGAGTATTTTATGTACAAATGTGTATTTAGGAGGTGATAACTTTAAGATGACAGATACGTTGGCCATTGCTTTAAATAGATACCATTTGCTTTAGATAAATACGGACGATAGTGGAATATTTACAATTTTACTAAATTCAGTTCTGTTAGAATTGAGATAGATCGTGGTAACGACGGACTGTGGTGCACCGAAATATCGTAAGATAATTGATAAAGTGAAGTCGTGAATATTCCGTATACCTATCTAAAAATAATGGTCGCTATGTTGGTCTAGCGGTTAACTGATACGCCTAATTCGACCTCCCACCGGTAGACTAGCATTCGATTCGTGACGGGCGCAGGTACTCGTGTGATTAAGGTCTGAGTGTTTAATAAATCTATCGTGGTAAAGCGCGAGGTCAGCGGCGCGGTCATCCAGACGTGTATACCTGTTTTTGTTACGATTGAATTATGACGCAGAATTCTTTGTTAGTTCTGATTAGTTAGCAGACATTGTTACAGTAATACTGTTATTCTTAGCTAACCATCTTGTCTATAAACAACGTCTAAGGCAAATTTTATATTTATAAGTCCAATAGTCTTCAAAGTTTCGTAATTAATGTGTAAATATTTTTCTGCTTTTTATATTAGATGATACGTACAGGAACACAGAGTGATGTTTATAGGAATTTGTTTACTGCAAACGATAGTCAAACGATAAATGTAAATAAAAAAACATTTTTAAATCGATTGAAGAAATATTGTTTAGCCCTGTTTTGCACTCAAAGTCAATAGCTGTTTCTTTTTCTTTGTGTTTGGAGTAGACTATTAAAAAAACAAATGGGGATTGAAAGTAATAGTCGCCTCCCCTTTCAAGTATCGCTACAGTTGTATCTCAACTAGTAGCGATAGATGAACTTTTCTTTCAAGTTTCCTTAGCAGCAGCATAATATCTTCACGATAAATTGGAAAAGTACATATGGCATTTAATTAAAGTCCTTTTTTTTACATGATATGTCATTTATTTAATGAATCGTTGTTGAACATATCGGACTCAACTTTGTTTTAAACTATATATTTTAAACGTTAATTAATTATTAATGTTTGAATTTTCTTTTCGGATTGTATTGTCTATGCACGGTGTAAAACTGGACAAAAATTACAATTATTCTTATTGGTAGTGTAGTTTGAAAATAATAAATAAATATCTATGGACATCTTACACAAATTGAATCTAACCCCAAAGTAAGCAAATTATATGCTTGTGTTATGGGCGTTAGTCAACGATTCTAATACATAGAACTACTTAAATAGATACAAGAAGAAATTTAATAAACACCCAGTCCCGGAAATGCAGACATAAATGTTCATCACACAAATGCCTGCCGCCGTCGGGAATCGAACCCGAGCCTCGTGGTTGGTCGGCGTAGTTAGGCGTGTATCCACTCGACCAACGAGGCGGTCAAAAATAAAAATCGATTATTATTTTCCGATGGAATCTTAAAAAAGCTAAATGCTTCGTATTAATCACTTTCAAAGAGAGATTGCCTGTTAGGTAATATTTGTCATTTATTTCAATTCATAGTTTATTTTTTTTGCCCAGGAATAAAAGAATTTTAGGTAGGTATGGTACTAAGGCGAGAGAAATTATAATATTATTAGTTATCGAGAGTCCAGTATTGTTGGTACAGCTAAAATAGAAATATTAAAACATTGCGATGTGTTTAATAATACTGTCTTATTTTATTTATATTAATCAACACTGAATTAACCATATTAGAGCTTGTAAATATATGGTCAAAATATACTTCGTTTTTAAAAATAACGCAGGATCTATATGTCCTAGCTTACTATTATTTAGGTATAAATAATAATAAATTACCATAGGAAATAATAATATAGTCATTGCCCCGACTTAAACGCGCCGAACTTCTAGTCCGCTTTGAAAACGAGGCGATTCGCGTCGCAGTAAATGTATAGATGTGTATATAGGACGTAGGTGGGGGGCGGGGAAAAATCGTCGTTAAATTATCGAGCTATTGTGTTGTATCTAACATAAAGTGACAAAATCTACTTTTTAATAGAAAATTGATATAAAAAACCAGTGATTTTAGTGATTTTTAATCTGCACCTTTTTCTTAGATCTTTATTAAAGCTTCAGATCATCAGACTTTATTAAAGCTAAAATATAAATAATTAATTAAAATAAAGAAAAAAGATAATGCCTTTTGTTGTCTATTACTATTTGTCTATTCAGCTTAGTATATTTTATGAAATAGGTATTTGTCATTATTATACAGAATTCACGACTTTACAGTATTAATTAATGTTTAAATATAGTATTTTGTCGTTTCCTCTCTTAGTTTGGAAACAAAAGTAGTTTATGATGGATAGTGTAACATTTTATTATAATTTAAAATTGTTTTAATAAAGTTTCAAGGTGTATAAAATGTATGAAATTGATTTTAATAACATTAAAAAATACACATTACTATGGGCAGAATATCTTCGTAAAATTGAATGTTTTGTAACAACTTTTTACACGTATACAAATAAATAAATTTCACTTCAACAAACTTGAACACGATGTGAGTGACTGTACCGCTGTGTATTGCAACTTAAGAGCGGGTTCCAAGTTTGACGCGAACTCTACGTAGAATTGGTAGACTCCGATACTAAGTACATCTGTACCAGCAGCAATCAAGCTAGGGCTTGGTATTGCCCGCCGACCACTATTCGCCTTTTGCTTACGCACTATAGCTACTTACACTCCCACCCACTCCCGAGTCACTACCTAATACTAGACTAATTTATTAATCGTCTCCTTTAATTAGTGTCATGTATAAATGTAAGTTACCCTTGCTCCCATTCCGCGGTGTAACGAGCGTCCACTTTGTAGCGTCCCCCGCGGGCGCGGCGACGTCGGCGCCGGGCTGGGGCCCTCCCGCCAACGGACTGGCCTTCCCGCCCCAGCCACCCGGTAACTCCTTCGTCTCGGAGGCTAACTTCACTAACGTTTTCAGTAACACTGACACCACAGGTGAGGCGCCTTATGTACATAGCACGGGCTTGTAGCGGGACGGATCCAGAGTTACTTTATTCACCCTATCGTGGCTTTTTCAAACAATATTTCAAAACTAAAATATGTAAACGCAAAACGACGATTGCGGTAGCAATTGTAGTTGGGATTTTACCTAGACGGCATTTATGAAATATTGCTTTTAGACTTCGATACGACCCTAGCTCCAATATTGGGGTTATACTACAATTTGCCTATTATTGATATTGAAACATTGATTTAAAGGTTTACCGCTAAGATGGGGCCCTGGCCATAAAGTATAGATAACTCTAGATCCGCCCTTGTTTGCGAAGTGGAAAAATATACGATTAAAAATTTGTCAAAAAACTGGGACCCTTTCTCGGCTTTGAAATTAAAATGTAATTTTAGCGTATTCAGTGAACGGATCTATTTTTGTATATATTATAGACTATAAATTAATACGTATAAAGTAAATCATTAAAAATCAATGTAACAGATGCGTATATTTTCACCACTTATCAAATACTTATGTAAATGTAAATCTTGGTGATGGTTATTCTTAATGTACAAATGTATTAAAGTTAATGATTGTTGTAATTCTTGTGCAAGCTGCCGCAAACCCGTTTATGGGTATGGGAGCCCCACAACCCGTGACCGCCTCCCCCGCCCGCCCTCCTCCCCCCACCAGACCTAAATCCGCATTTGACGATCTCGAGGATGTAATGAGGATGTCGCTTGGGGGCTCCCCAGCAAAGTCAAGCCAGCAGCCAATAACACAACAACCACAACCAATGGCGGCGCAGCCTTTCAGTGACGTCATGTCCATGCCAATGGCTCAACCAATGATGTTCGGCTCGCCGGCCCGACAACCAATGATGCCAATGGCAGCTATGGGTTCGATAAATGTTTAGATGGAATGTTATAAGTGTGTAATATGCACGTTAGGATCACGTAAGAGCCTCCTGAAACTTAATATATTGTAATTATTTATAATTGAATTATTGTTTTTAATTAGTTTAAATTGAGTTTCGTCCAATTAATTCCTTGCATAAGCATTTTCGACTTTGAATAGTTACATTGGAAAGCAGATAAATAGACGTACCTATTTCTGATGTAAAAATTCGTCTGTAGATACCAAAGGTGGTAACTCCTGGGCTTAGCCCAGATTAGACAGGATGTAAAACTTACTCTCCAGACCATAATACGATATTGGCAAACACTAAAGTCGCGGCAGGAATAGGGAATGCAGTGGTCCAAATCCTAAAACTCTACTTAGTCTTAGTGCCGCTGCTAGTGACAATCGAACAAATACTTATTGAAGTCTGACAAGCTGGTTTTTTAGAAATCACACTGCCGCACTCAGATATAGACTACAGGCAAATGCCAAAAATAGATGGGTCATATGAACCACCAGGTGACGTATATAGGACGATATAAGAGCATAAAATAATAAGATTCAGCACTATGCCGTCACCTGTAAGCTGTCCAATGTAGTTGAGAATTTAGAAGTGCAGGTAGAATGAGTCCGTTTTGTTCATTTATTTTGGCACTGACCTGACTAAGCACGAGGGAAACAATCGCAGCGTGTTCTAATTTGTTCTCCAGCATGTTCGTATTTTTTGTAATTTGTAACCAACAATGAATCAATAAACTAAAAAAAATGATTTAATTACAACAGTTTTATAATTTATGTGCGATTGCTTACAAAGAATTTGTTTACTTCTAAGTGATAGATTTTTTTTGCGGAACATAAAAATTTGCGATGCACACATGAAAATTTCTATACATTTCTCATCAAGAGACAATGTTTGACATTGATATTCAAAGTCGAAATTTATTTACGCTAGAAATACTTATAAAAGACTTTTACAATTTGGCTGATGATCCTAATGTGTAAATTGAAGCTTGACCGCTTTCATGTAAGCTAGAGCTAAAGATTTTCAGCAACAAGATGCACCACGTTCACACTGCGTTTAACTTCATATGTACACGGGGGCCTAAGTTAAGTGGCTGTTTTTTAACACAACCGTTAAATCAACCATACAATTGCAGGGGTGGAAAAAGTGTTAGTAAAGTCAGTTATTTTGGCTTAGGTCAGTAAAAGTCAGTTTTTTCGAAAAAAAGTCAGTAAAGTCAGTATTTTGAGGAGCAGGGCTTGATAGAAACTAGACCAGACCACTAGTTGGTAGATTGAGGTGACAAAAATTCCCTTTTGTAGTGAGAGTTCATTAACATTTTATGTATTTTTTCAGCAGGTTTCTAAAATACCCTTTTTAAAGAACTTGTTATATTTATAATAACTTCGAATTTCACGCATTATCGTGTATTTCATAAGCAACAAATTTGTCTGCTTAATTGAATTTCAATATCATGAAAGAAATTAATCAGTATCAACAAATTTACCTTGTATAATGTACCTACCTTTTTAGTTATAATGTTTTTTTAGTTATAGATAAATTTACATCGTAAAAATGGAAAACGGAAAAATAAGTAATATTTTAAAAAAACTAAAAAAAGACGCTTTTGTATCAAGCTGAATCAAAAAGAAGAAAACAATTTTCTTTAAATACTAATAAAAAAAATTTTGAATAAGAACACTATATTTTATCGTTTACTAGCTGCCTGTTCCGGTTTTGCTCTTTCAAATTGGATCAAACTGCACACGGTGTGCAAATTTGATTTAAATCGGTTAAATAATTCAGGAGTCCATCGCGGACAAACAACGTGACACGTAATTTATATATGTAACCTGCTTCATTATTTTGTCTCGAGATTTTTTAAACTACTTTAGACTGTCATTTACTGTGTTATGTCATCATGAAATGGTCATTGGCATTTTTGTTCAAAATTAAATACTATCGATTAGTAGCATGTCATTTGGTTAAGGATTAATATTATGTTATTATATGTTAAAATAATGCATTATTTTAAAGTGATATTAACCCATAAAAATTGTAGTGTACAGCTTTCATAGAAATTTTAATGGTGAACCAGTTTGTCATTGATGATTTTTGATTAGCTTTAACCGTTTAAGTAAGTACGTAGCGCACGCGTCACAAGCTTTAGAAAATAAATATTTTGGGTTTTCGCGCCAGATCCTAGAGATTTTAACCAGTCATTTTTTTTTAATTGTGTTTGGTCTTAAACAAACATTATACAAAGGACGATTAACATACGTAACTAACAGCAACTAACATTCGTAATTCAATGTTGAATTGACCGAATAGGTATTTTAGGATTTGGTCAGTAAATGGTCATTATTTTGGAGGGTTTTAGTCAGTAAAATCAGTACTTTTTACCATCGAATTAGTTTCCACCCTTGCAATTGCATGATCGATTTTGACATTGACCAGCAATGAGGAAGTTTACTCAATGTTTCTATATATTAAAATTTAAAGAATATGTAAAATGAAACAACACTAAACAAAAAAAGACGACCTGTGCCGTCTTACGAATGTTCGATCAGGTCACGTGTCCTGCCGCGAGTTTAGAAGTTTTTACCCATTCCAAAAAAGTGCGCAACGCCGCTTATAAAGTTTTCACTTCAAAATTATAAGACTTTGAAATTGTGCTCTCATGGACACAGAACACACGCGTCGTCTGTTCACTTGCCATCGAAAATACATAGTCTTAAATAATTAATAATTCTATAATTTTAAGGACCTGTTTCATTATTTTACTAGCTAAAAAGAGGTGATCGATTTGACTGTTTTTTATATTTTTTTTGTATGTTTGTTACGCAATTACTTGACCAATGCATAAACTTTTAACAGCATGCATCCAAATTTATGCTTTATTAAGTATAACTTAAAACTACTAGTTGGAAGTTGATAAAATTTATTGGGCACCATCTTGGAATAATTAGCTATGTATCGAA
>NJDC01000177.1:31351-49448 GCA_002245475.1 Calephelis virginiensis
TTGCCACAACGGTTACACTGCTTACGCGGAATTAGCAAAATAAAGGCTTATTTTACATCTTTTATAATTGCAGATTGTTTTTGCAGTTTAACTTTAAATTTTTTCATATTTTTTTTAGTTCTTACGTATATTTTTACTATACTAAATTTAAACTTCCTCATTCGCTTAGTATTTCTGTTGATCAAAAGATGTAAAAATAAGTCAAAATCTAAAATAATTAAAAATATAGCAAACTTAGGCCTTTGTTTGGGTTCGGATAAACGGTCCGTGTTAACTGACCGCTGTCCTGACACGAGTACTTTGCGTGAAGACGAGCCTTATGTTAATAGTTGAAGTCTTTACATAATGCAAATGATATGTACGCGCTACTGAAATCGTATATACTAACTCGGACTATTTTCCCGCGCCTTTAGTTGTATAATATTTTCCTAGCTGACATTACATAATTATTGTTGTGTGCTGTAATATAATTTTTTGCAGATTTTTTTCTGTCGTCCTGTGTTTCACTTAACTTTCAGCTTTGACTTTATTTTTGTACACTGAAACAAGGCTTGCAGCCTTACATATTAACAAGGTCACTCGCAACTGGTTTTTTAGGCATTCATTAAAAATATAGAAGTACATACGCAAAAATAGATGTATGCATTTTGTGTCATATTTTGTTTATATGGCAAAACTTTTTTTCAACCAAGCTCAATCTCCCAATTTATAATTACGTTATTTTGATTTTTACTTTGATTAGTACTATGGTCATCAATCGTGTTATCTAAGTAACTCTTATTTTGCAAGAAATATTTTTATGCACATATTATTAAAAAGTTTTTTTAAATTTAAAGATTTTTAATAAAAAGTTTAATTCAAAATAGATTTTCAATGTTTACTCGGGACCAAAAAGTTCATAAAATTAATTTACAAAAACCCGTTAATTCATGAGAAAAAAGAAAACCTGACAAGCTAAAATAATAAAAAATATAACCTTGCAATTTTAACCCATCGGTAAATTTTGTTCAATCATTCATTGCAATCTTAAAATATAGTTATTTCTTGTGACTTGTTATATTAACCAAATACACGATGAAAGTTACTGAATTTTAATAATATTTTTTATATAATTGCAATTAAAATCAATCTTTAAAAGTTATGCTTCATCACCAAAATGTAACTTGACAGAGGTAAACGAAATTGCTTTGTGATAAGTTTGGAAAAGCACCCGTAACGTGTAAATGCGAAAGATTTTAAATTTTGAGCTCTTGCTAAATGTAATTGGACTATTTAGTACAGTTGCATTTATCGAAGGGTAAGCTTGTTTGTATTCAAAAAAAGCTTTGCATTTCTGGACGACTTTTTTTGAGTAGGTATGGTTACCATATATTTTAGCAAGCATTTAGTTCTAGAATTTTTTTTCGTCTGTATAATTTTTTTTTAATTGTACTGTATTAATTTAGAATGGTAATTTGCAAAATAAAATCAACATTTAAGTTTTAAAAACTAAATAATTTTCGAGTTGCAATATATTTTATCAGTGTTTACTAGGGCTGTATTGTTGTGCAGTTTTCAATTTAAAGTTTTGAATCTTTCTCTAACTACTAAATATACAACATTACAGCTCAACAACAGCAACCACAGCCTGGCAAAGTTTTGACAGGAGACTTGGACTCATCGCTAGCACAACTAGCGAACAACCTCACCATCAACAAAAGTGCGACTGCCCAAAAGTAAGTGCTTCAATATATTGTGAAACTATGGAAACCTGGATGAAAAATGATTTAACCTAATGACTGATTTTTTTTATCGTTAATTAAAAAAAACTAAGTACGAGTAGAATTGTCTCTAGATGAATTCGATATAATAATGTACTAGGATGCGTAGTTTACAACATACGTGCGCGAGTGCATATAGGACTGTCTTTGGTACGTCCAAATATGTATATTTTCCGTAATAATTCTTATTTTTATCTTTCTTAAACTAGGTTTGTTATGCTCCTAAAAAGAGGATTAACATAAATTAATTTACACGTGTAAAGTTGCAGTTAAGCATTTAATAATAATTAAAATAACAAAGTTTTATAAGAAAAATACTGTTTTATAAAATATTTTTGAAAATCATTTTTCTAAAAGGATATTTATATAGACTTTTTTATTCAATATGTAGATTGAATTTTAATTAGATGTTTCTGTAGATGTTCCGAAATAGATAATTTGAAATTGGTATATTTTGAAACATTAATTTTAATAATTTTATAAAATAAAGAGTGTTACATTCTATATTGTGAAAGTTTGAAATTATTTATGACATATTTTATAAAATTATTATTTTGAAATTCATAGTAACTTGTGTATGTGATATCATTAATGACATAGTTTTTCTTATTAAAATACAGTAAAGTGAAAGCATCAACATGTTAATCAATAAAATAATGTCTATAAAACTAAGAAGTTTTTTCTATAACTATAATAAGAAGATATAATAACTATAAGAAGATTCCAATTTCAGTATATTATCCTCAAAATATCAAAAAAAACTTTTGGCAGATCTTAAATAAATTCACATGGAACCAACAGTAAAGCACCTGCTTCTAACCATTCAAAATTATCAAAATTAATTTATTCAGTATATAAATATGAGGTAACAACACACATAAAAATGTGATAACCATATACATAAATGCAAGCCAGTTGAAAAAAACTCTCAGATAGCAACAGAAAACCATCTTATTTGTAATAAATTAGAACTTAAACAAACTTTCTTATATGTCTGTTTTGATAGCTAGTTAGATTTTATCAACAATTTTTATTATTATTGAAACTCTTTATTACTCGAATTAATGTGTATAAAGGGTAGCTTTCAAATTTTGTTTTGATTCTTTTGTCTAATTATTATTCTACTAGTATCCTAAAAATGTTCTACTAAAATCAAAATATAAAGAATATTTAATTTTAACCTAAAACCTTGAAATAATGTCGGAATACTTAAGTATTTATTACATTATTATACAAGTTTCACAATTGAGCACAAAAATAAAGCTTGTCACTTTCTACGTGCACATTTATATAATAGTTTTAGGTACCTATACAACACATTCACAGTACTATTTTAAAAGTTATATCTTATTCCATTATGATATTATAATACCTAACCATAAGATTTTTGTCTTATAGTTTGATCCTTACTGCTGTACCGCAACAAAGGTAAAAAAGGATGGCGTAAACGGGGGGCAGTATCAACAGTTGGCCGTGGTTACTTTCTGTCAGTCTGCTGTCATCGCTTACAATCTGCGGTATATCATATAATTAAAAACCCGTCTCGTTTCTACATTTTCTCTTTTTGGTAAACTTAAGAAATACTTTGAGCGCGGTACAGCGGTAATGGTCAAACGCTAGTTGAAACTGCGTTTTTATTGGTCGTTTAGTGTTTTAACCTTTGGTATGCCGTAGCTATAACGCGGCAGTATAGCTGAATTGCGCGGATCCACGTTCCGGCATGCAAATGATTAATGTTATGTAACTTGTAAAATAGTATGTATTTGCAAAACACCATAGATATAGCACGTTTGGTAAAAAATTACATATAGATGCTTTCACTTGTAAATTTAGATTTAGCTGATTCGGTTGTTTTACGTACAAATAAATACAGATATGTTTATGTGCGACTTCTCCCGGAGTACAGATTACACATACCAATCACATTGAATTACTGATTTTTTCGACATCCACTATTAATTTTAATACGGGTCGCACCACTTATTGTTTCTTCTGCCCATACGATTAGATTGACAGTTAATGCTTCTAGTGACTTAATAAGAAAGTCAAATTAAATGTTTAAGAAAGAATAAAAAAATAGGACCGTGAAATTAGTTTAATATATAAAATTAAAAATTTTAAAAAGCGGAAATCATTGTTACTTATTTTTTTAAAAACGATAAACTCCACTAACACGGTATGTTTCACTAAAAATCTTGTATGCCTTCTTTTTTGAAGACAGTGTAGTAGCGTTGTAAAATTACGCGGAATAAGTCGCCATGCCATTTTCGGCATTGGCATATTACACTACAGTAGTCTTTGAGTTAAAAGGACACCTCTAAAACATTAACACACCTGTAACAGTATTAAGATATATGATACATAAAACAACTGAACAACTGAACGTAGTCCAAAGCTCGCATGCTTGTTTTATGCTAGACCGATGCAGTGGAGTTCACCGAAGAACGGCTCAAAGCCTGGCGCCGCATGGAGCCCACAACCCATGCAAGCCACCACAGGCGCCGGCTATAGACCCATGGTAAGATAGGGTTCATTTTAAAAACACCATATTTTATAAACAATAATAACATAAATATTGATTTATTTGTCGTCACAAAATTTGATCTTCGAATTATTATACGATCGTTAAGGCTTTTTTTTTCTTAAGTTTATGATTTCAATGGAATGGTCCATTGAAATCATAAAGTTAAGAAAAAAAACACATCAGGATAGCAACAGGGTTACATATAACAGTTACAAACCATTCCTTCACATTCACTCTAATTTTGAAGTTAAATTATGTGTTATAAAAATATTGCAATTCGTCGACTTTAACGACAGTCTTAAGTCTTAAGTTTTAAAATCATAAGTCGTTTTAAAGTTTAAAGAAAATAATTTGAATGTGTAAAAATACAGTTATTTGTTGAATAGCTTTTTTCTATAAGCTGATCTTTTGTTTTGATTAATTTGCGCTACTTATCTCATTAAGTTGTATGAAGGTTATTATCTGCCTGTACTTCGATGTTTGTTCCTTTTAACTTATTTCTGATGGGCTTATCCAGGGGTTTTAAGGAACTAAAGTATCTTGGACTTCCCGATTTATACTTAACAATAATTTGTAGTAGTTCGCTAGTTTCTGTATCAATTACATGAATCGACATAATTTAGCCACGCAAGTGGCTATCCATGTCGGGAATCGGGTATCCTGTTCAGGCGTAGATTCTCTTCTGTTCCAACTGTACATGTAAATGTTTAGTGTAAATACGAGCTTAATTAAAAATTGGTATTTGTTGGTATTATACATACATTTATATTGGCAACACTACTTGCTTAACTTTTCTTAGTATATAGTCTGTGGTCTTCCTGTTCCGTGTATGGCGTTTTGTAACAATGTGAACCACATGTAAGAGAAAAGTAAAAAGGATATGTAAATTACTTAAATATAGTTTTGTTATAAAATTTGTGTTTAATATAAAGTTAACATTAAAATAAAATAAATGAAATTTAAAATATTGTGCCGAAATTGGAAAACGAACAATTCAAGAAGAAAGAACAATATGGCGACTAAAAATAGCGATATAAATATATCTATTTTTGACGGTACAGATTATAGTAATTGGAAAATCCGCATAATTAAGTTTCTACACTTTAAAAAGTGCAAGGATGTTATTCTCGGAACAAAAAATGCCACCGACAAGGATGATTGGGATGACAGAGATGTCCAAGCAACAAACTACGTATATAGCGCTATAATCTACAAGCAGTTGGAATATATAAGTGAACTTGATTCAGCCTATGAAAAAATACAGAAATTCGACGAAATGTATTTGAAGAAATCAACAGCGTTTCAAATTGTATGTCGACATAACCTCGAAAGTGTCAAATTAAAAAAATTAAAAGTGTCGTTATTTTTCGATGCCTTTGAAAAAGCTGTCAATGAGTTAAAACAAGCAGGTGCAATTATCAGGTATCAGAAACAGAAAAACTAAATTATATGTTAAAATCACTACCAGCAAGTTACAGCTACATAGGTGATTTAATTGATGTCTTGCCAGAGGGTCTAAGAACTTTTGAGTACTTAAAGAGTAAAATAAAATTAAAAAATTCGGAAAATGTGAGTGAAATGTCAATATACCTCAAATGTTTTTAAAGCAGACGCTAAGCCATCATATATTTGTTATAGTTGTGGTAAACCTGGCCACTTGAGAAGAGACTGTAAATCTGGATATGTAAACCGTGGTTGAGGACATAGTTTTACCGTAACAGAGCACGTGGTTTTTCAAATAATCGAGGACTTGGCTCATATAATAACAGAGGACGAAGCTCAGGAAATTATCACCATAATAATCAACAGAGTCAATGTAACAGTTTTCATACTACTGTTGCAAATAATACTTGTACAATGAGGGAGAATGGTAAGCCAAAGAAAGGTCAAATAAATTTGTTACTAAACAGTGGACGCACAGACCATATCATTAATACTAATGAGTATCAGCTCTTGTGAGATCTTAAAAAAACCTGTTAAAGTTAAAATTGGTGACGGAACAAAACTAAAAGCTACAAAAGTTGGTAATATTAATACTTATTTCTTAGTCTATGGGCAAAAATCTGAAGTGACTCTGACAAATGTTTTTTTTTTATGTTAAAGAGATGAAGGCAAATTTATTAAGTTATTCCAAAATTACTGACAAACATTCAATCAGTTCAAAAGGGAAGTAATCAAAAATTTACAATAATTATGGAAAGGTTATGTTAATTGCAATTAAGGATGAAAAACTGTATAAGATGGAAAGTCACATGTATGAAGAAATATTAGAAGCAAATTTGAGTAAAAAGGATATGACTGTAAAAGAAAAATTACGTTGTACTATGGGCCATATTAATTTTAAAAATTTGGAATTAATGTGTAAAGATGAGTCATTAGAAGGATTACCTAAAGAAATTGAGTATGAATATTTAAAATGTGCAATATGTATTGAAAATAAAATGCATAATTTACCATTTTATAATATTCGACGAAAAGCAGAAGAGATATTAGAGATTGTTCATACAGATTTAAATGGTCCACATCAGACTACAGGTTATAATGGAGAAAAATATTTTTTGACTTTTATTGATGATTACAGCAAATTAGTCAAAGTTTATTGTATTAGATCAAAGGATGAGGTATATAACTACTTAGTGCAATATGTAAATGAGGTACAGAACTTGACAGGAAAAATGATAAAAGACTTGCGATGTGACACTGGCAAGGAATATATATGAAAGAGTTTTTCAATTCGTTTAAGAGAAAGGTATAATAATAAAACCCTGTCCAGCATATGTCCATCAATTAAATGTGACAGCAGAAGGATACAATCGCACATTTTTTAATGGATATGGGTAGATGTCTCTTATCTGACACAAAGGTATAAAGAATATTTTGGCCCGAAATAATTAAAACAGCTGCCTATCTTAAGAACAGAACATTGACTAATACTTTTGAGAAGAAAACGCCGTATGAAATATTTTTCGAAAGGAAGCCATCTGTCCAAAATTTAAAAATGTATGGAAGTAGAGTTTTTGTAAGAATTCCCGAAGAACGGAGAAGGTCTAAATGGGATAAGAAAGCTGAAATTGGAATTTTACTTGGTTATACTGATACTGGATACAGAGTGCTAGTTAACAAGAGAGTTATTGTAGCGAGACACTGTGATAATATGGAAGAAGATGTGAAAATATGTGGATTTGAAGATGAGAATGATAATAAGACAAAAAAGGAAGAAGATAGAAATTAGAACATTACCGAACACCCAGATGGGACTAATTTAAATAAAGTAAAGAGCAATAATGACATGAGAGTTGAAAATATTCAGAAATTAAACAAGCGTAAAAGACAACCACTACTCCGATTTGATGATGAGTTTGGATATTACTGCATAACTGTTAACTATTGTGACGCAACAACTCCGGACACTTTTCAGGAGGCGGTTACTTGCAAGGACTCAAGTAACTGGAAAGCAACCATGGAGCGAGAGATTACGAGCTTAGTCACCAACAAGACATGGACATTAGTTGACAAACCACCCAAAGACAAAAGGGTAATCGATGTGAAGTGGGTATACAAAAAGAAAAGTGAAAGTGAATATAAGCCAAGGTTAGTGGTTAGAGGTTTCCAGCAAACTGATTGTATTAATGACGTTTACTCCTCTGTAGCAAAGATGCCTACCTTAAAATTATTATTGTCATATTGTTGTCAAAATTCTTTAGAGATTAATCAGATGGATGTATGGGATATATATATTTATGTCAAACAGCCTATGGGATATGAAACTGATACTGATAAAGTTTATCTATTACATAAATCATTGTATGGTCTGAAGAAAAGCCCTCGGGCATGGTATGAATGTTTTAATGAATTCTTAACAAGCCTTTTATTTAAAAGATCGAAATATGACTATTGTTTGTATTACAAAAAGGATAATGATTTGGCTGTGTATATTTTACTATTCGTAGATGATCTTTTGATCTGTTGTAGAGACCCAAACATTATTGCTGACATAAAATGTAAATTATCAGATAAATTTAAAATAAAAGATTTAGGCAAAGTTAAAAATTACATTGGTATAGATATTGAGTATAATTATGAACAGGATAACATTTTAACTTTGAGTCAAAAACGTTATATAGAGTCACTAGCAAATCGATATAATATTGAAAATGCAAAACTGTACAAAACTCCAATGGAAATAAATTGAAAGTTAGAAAAGGCTAAATTAAATGAAGATTTAAAATATAGAAATTTGATTGGAGCTTTGTTATATATTAGTTCTGGTACAAGGTGTGATATTTCTTTTTGTGTAAATTATTTAAGTCACTTTCAAAATTGTTGTGATGAGACTCATTATAAGTATGCACTTAGAGTGTTAAAATATCTATATTTAACTAAAAGTTTGAAATTCAAGTACTTTAAAAACTATGATGCAAATATACTAGATTGCTTTGTCGATTCAGATTGGGCAGGAGACGTGATTGATAGAAAGTCAACTACTGGCTATGTAATTAGATTTTGTGGAAATGTAATCTTATGGAAATCTAAAAACAGAATTGTGTAACTAAATCCTCAACTTATGCTGAGTACATAGCTCTTTCAGAAGCTGTTACAGAAATTAAGTTCTTGATATGTTTAGTAAATGATGTTTTCACACAAATTTGTAAACCTGTGAAAGTATTCAAAGATAATTCTGGAGCGGTAGCTATAGCTAAATATGGAAATTTTACTAAAAATTTTAAACATATAGAGGCATAATACCATTTTATTCATGAAAGTGTAAAGGAGAAGGTTATTGAAGTTGTAAAAATAAAGTCTGAAAATAATTGTGCTGATCTGTTAAGTAAACCTTTAGGAAATATTAAATTTGCAAAATTTAGGGAAATGTTTGATATAAACATATAAAACAAGATGTGTAAACAATACAAAAGAATAGTTAGTATTTGAATATTGTTATATAATATATAGACTAGAAAATTAGTTTTTGAGTTTTGATTTCATAGATATTGTTGTTTTTTGTTTGTTGTAATATAAATGTAAGGAAGCGTGTTGGTAGTATACATAAATTTATATTGGCAACATTACTTGCTTAACTTTTCTTAATATGTAGTCTGTGGTCTTCCTGTTCCGTGTATGGCGTTTTGTAACAATGTGAACCACATGTAAGAGAAAAGTAAAAAGGATATATAAATTACTTAAATAAAGTTGTGTTATAAAACTTTGTGTTTAATATAAAGTTAACAGTATTGTTTTCAATAAAAAAAAAAACAGTATTTGGATTGACTTTGATTAGGGTTCGGCCATTAGTCAGTTGGGACTCAAAAGGGCGACTTTAGCAAAAATCATATTGTATCAAAAGGGGGCTTAGTGATATACAACTTGTATATATTTTTTAATTGCCAATGAAAAAATCATAAGATTCTTGAGCTTTCACAATGTTATTATTAGTAAGTTTACCAGCTTAAAAGAGACAAACTGTTTTTTTTCTGTTTACAGAAATATAAATGTTACAAAACTAAACAAACGATTAAGCAAAAAGGTTAGATTTGCCCTGGATAAGCCAAATGATGCATACGATTGTAGATCTATCAATCTACTGTTTCCTTTTCCCTGTAGCATGCCAGCATCCCTTTTAATTTGCGTTTTACAGGGCCAAGGCATGACTCTCCCACCAATGCCTCATACATTACCTCATACGTACCACCCTCCGCATTTTGTTTTGGTAAGTTGCTGTGTTATTTTTTTATTGCTATTTTAGTTTTGTTTGATATTAAACCCCTGTTTTATTTGAAATAATTTTGATTTTTCGCACTCAGTTGTAGTAATAATCTTTCTCAGAATAATACACCATTTTAGGGATTTGAACAACACAGTCCACATGTGAGTAAAATTATGCATAAAAAGTGTGATCGGTAAAACTGCAAACCATAGATTTTAAATATGATTTTAGACATACATAGTCTAATTGTATAGTTAACATTTTTGGATTACAACAAATAAATACACAGGTACAGTATGTTTGAAATAAAAATGCACGTGTGTGAGGCATGGCTAATTTCATTATGTTTTTCTTCTCCATATCAGATGCCTTGAGAAAAATCATGAACAACAGCAGTGTGTATAAATGTTGTGAGATTGATGCACGTCATGTTTAAACGCAATTAATCTTTTTTTTACATATATACAGCAACCTTACCTGAGATTAAAATTGCTACAAGTATTAATATTCGTCCTATCGAATAAGCATTTTTGACGAAACTCCACTTCCTTTTAAGCCTATTGAAACTTCAATTGCTAGAAATATAGTTGATCAAAGCTCGAATAAGAAATGTTAAAATTAAAATGATGTGATTAAATATACGAAACAAGTAAATTTTGTTCCAAATTAGACAAAGTCGAGACCAATTTGCAGTCGAAATATTTTGTAATTTACATTTTTAATAAACACGGAATGTGACATTTTGGTACTCGATACTCTCTGTCCACTTGTTTAGGGACTTGACTTGAAGATAAGTAAGTAATAAATTCCCACATTTTTATAATCTTAATAAAAATGATTTGTCCAAACTCTAAACTGAAGAAAATTTCACCAAAACGTGGTTCAGTTATAAAATTATTCTTAATTCGTTGTATATCATCGAATAACTAGCTATACTTTATTTTTATAAAATGGAAAAATAATTGGACGCTATGTTATTGAAGTCATATAAGTATCATCTAAATACGTCAATCAATCAATTTACCCATTTTCAGCAACAACCGTCCATGGTAATGGGTATGAATGCGACACCTATGATGCCAGTCGGCGGAATGCAACCAATGCGACCACCTGTACCACCGCAACCGACGAACCATTTCAGTTAAATCTAATGTAGCAAGATAATAGGACACCGAGATTGATTTGCTAAAAGGCCTTTCAGAGGTCAACTTTGCGGCCATAGTAAAACTAGATTAGTCAACTTGTTTCTTTTTAGAATCAATCTCGCTATCCTTCTAATAAAAAATACTTAAAAGTCAAAGAGCATTTGTGTCACGTTTATAAATATTAATATAAAGTATAATAACTAGACGTGCAGTGTTATATATCTATCTATGTATATACCAACTCAGATATATGTACGGTTCCTGACTGGATTGTTACCATCACGACCGCGAAATGAACCAGGTAGGTTTTTGTTTCTAATTATCTAAATAAGATGTTTTAAATGAAGTATAGCCTCTTAGATATTCTTGTCATTAGATAAATGTCTAGACAATTAAAATTATTTTTCAAAGATGGGATGAATGGATAGCTAGCACATATTTGCTATTTGTTTTTAATTGAAAAATGTCTTCGAAGTTAATAAGTAATGCTTATCATAGCTTTACATTTAATTACGCATGGCGAAATCTAAAAACAGAACGTAAAGAAACATAAATACGTTTTATTATGTTATTATTAATTTTCGGGAGACGTTTTTAATTGAATTTATAAAAACATACCAGTTGTTTGTTACTTTAGTCATTAGCGAATATTGAAGTGTAATAGTATTACCATGTATATATTTTTGCTATATATTTGAAAGTAAGTGTTTATTTCGACATTACAGCTATTGTTAAGGCTATGGGTCATAAATGCACATTTCTTATGTCACCTGATCTTTGCCATTTACATTGCCATAGGCACTTCAATTTATTGCCAATCAAAATTTAACATACCTATGAATAATTGATAATTGAAAAGTTATTTGTTGTACTGCTAAGAAATGTTTTATGCCTAATATGTAAGTCAAATTTTTCATGAAACCAAGCATTTTATTTGCTGTCATACATTGTAAGTCATTAAAAATATTCTACAAATATTTTGTGGCAGAAATCAAGTTATTGGTTAGAGGAATTTATTTTATTAGTGCAATTTTATTGGTTTATTTAATAATAAATACGGTAATATTTAACGATTACTGTTCGGTATTTTAAAACAGTAATATTTTAAAAACTTGTTATTTTACCGTTCTTATTTGAAAATCTTATGAGATGGTGCATAGGTTTATTTATTAAGATCACATTCCATAATCGTACAAAAACAGTTGCAAAATATTGCAGTACATTGTTACATTCTGCATTATACGTCTTATTATTGGACATAGTCAGCATTTAAAATGTAGTCGAAAAGCCTAATCAATTTAATCGAAATGAATGTATACTTACGGTAGTTTGTACCTTTATAAATGATTTAATTTAACAATTGGTTCTCATAAACATCTATACGACATACGTATTTCTGTAGATAATTTAAAGGCAATTACCGCCTTGATTGAAACAAATTTTAAGGTCCAACCGTCAAAGTTGTAACTATTTACCTATCTTGTGTAAAACTGTCGAGCATATTTAAATTTATCAACATTTAACTTTCAATGTTGTGCTTTTGAATGGCTAATTAATAAATAATTATAATTTTGCGGTGCACTTGAATCATTACTTGTTTTCGTTTATTACAATCAATATATTATTTCTACTAAGAATAGTAAAAATGGACTGTCATTTAAATAAACAATGATCTGGCATAATCAATTTAAAAAGATTTCCATTTGGTTATGCAGGCATAACCTGTTTTTTCTATTTAAGTTAGACATTAATAAAAGTATCAAATAAAACATTACTGATTTTGCTATTTTACGTGGTATTACTTTTTTGGATTATCTGAAAATTTTTTGACAGTTAAATATTGCTTTCTAAGAGACTCATAAGTTTAGACTTAAATCAACAGACTTTAATATTGAGAAAAAGAAACACAAATGTTTCTTACTTATTTATATTTTATGTATGTTATAACTATGGCATGTGTATAATTGTACTGTTACTTGTAGTCGTATAAAATGTCTGTCCTAAGGCACTTATGAATTAAAGTATTGCGGAAAATATAAAAAAAAATCATATCTGTTTATTCAAGGACGTCTATGATATGAAATGTCAATGGCTGTTTACTCAGTTTTTTTTTTTGCCTAATCTTATGAATAGATTTTGAAATGAGGAAACTACGTTATTATATATTTTGTGAATGTAAAAGTTTTTCATAACACTGACGTCCTTAGTAATCGTATCATATAAAGGAGTTATAAAATTAGATTGTTAATAGAGGGTAGTACTAGTGTAAATTGTACTATTATTGTATAGCTGGCTGTATAAAATACTTGTTTAGGTGCTTGCTGTGCTCATAGAATTTATTTTAGTGTGTTTAATGTTGCCATTGAAATAAAATGTTAAAGTTCAAGGTACTTTCGTTCAACCTTCCCATTCGTTTTATTTTGAAATGTAGTTGATAATTATGAGTATATTTTTTCTAAACCAAGTGAAAGATTAATTAATTAAATTCGCATTGTCAAATTTCTCAGCTGTAACTAACTAGCTTATAAGTTGCATGCAATATATCTACCTATTCAAAATATTTTTATCTCCTTAGAAGTTTAAATGCAGCTTGTATTGGATAAGATCACAAATAACATTGTTATGAAATTTTACTTATGAAAATAATATTTATACATTATATATTTTAAATTGAATGATTTTAATGTTATGAGACTGCTAAATTCAAGTATTATGATTAATTTAAGTGTGTTTGTTATTCTTCAATTTTCAATTTATTGTGCCCAGGGCACAATCTTTTTTAAGGTTTGCCAATTTAAATTTTTACTATTTTAATAATCCCAAGGTATAGTATGACTTGCACCAGTCTGCTTCGTGCTGTTCAACAATATATAGATATATGGATTAGAAGTATATTTAATAGTAGTATGTTAACAATTGTCTAATTATAATATGATCGTAATAAATGCTAATAAAATGAGGACAAATTGTGAAATCCATAAAATTACTCCATTAAAAAAATACAGTTAGTACAAATTTAGCTCGATTGAAATTTATTTTTAATTTGATACAAAATATGCGAAGTATTGTTTTAAATTTCTATTCCAACATAGACGACGATTTGAAAATATTATCTAACACCCAATTACATCATTTTTCATTTTATTTGTATGTTGTTTAACTATTTGATGGTATAGTTTTTGTGCAATATTAACTTTAGTATTCAGTTATAAATTGCAGTCCAATCATTTTTATTGTCTTTAATTTTGATTTATAATATTCATATTTTATTCTTATATACAATCACTATTCGACTATGTCAAATCCTTACAAGTTCTTACAAGCTACATATTTCATGCTATTTTTTCTGTGATTATATTGAGTTCGACTGATGAGGGTAAATGGTAGAATGATCTAGACGTAGACGTTCATTTTTAATGGTTTATTAAATTTGAATATATTAATTTTGATTGCTCTTTATTTCACAGATTTGTGAAATTGCTAAGTTGTACATTTTATTCGCCTCCATATTATATTATAATATGATTTTATTATGTAAATATATGTTTCTATATTATTTGCTAGCTATCGTGCCTTTAGATAACCAATTTATTTTATTTATAAAAAAAGGATAAAATAAATACATTATCTGTACATTTTTTGTTTCTTTTTATTTTTACCTTGGGTCCACTTATGCCTTGAGTATGATTACCCAAAAACCATAACTTTTAGACAATATTAGTAGAAATGTAACACCTACTGTATGAGGATGCGGATTTTCCTCTATTCTCGTCATTTAATTTTTCTATACGTAATCAAGCTTTTTATTTGCAGTTATAATTTCTTGATATGTAAGAATTAAGCTGGGAACATATTCTCAGCCGCTGTAAGCTGCGGCTGTGTACATGCCATCCGCGGACGCTTACGGCTGACAAAAATGTTCAGCGCGCTAGATATCGGCAGGACGTTCGAACGCTCAAGGTCATGTCCGCTACTTACGTTCTATAGTTTGTTAGGTTCAGTGTTGTTTCATTATATAGATACCCTGTAAGTCAGCCGCGTCCGATAGTTTGTTTCCAGCTTTAATATCTTGTCGAACGTCAATATCTTGTGTGTAAAATGAAGAAATTTGTTACAAAAAAATAACATGGACACGTAAAATTTTCCACTTCATTATAGCCTATATTATAATATATTAGTTTTGTAGTCATGAACCGCTTGCACGTTCCTGTAACAAATTATTTTACTCTAAATTATCTTCTAATTCTATACAGTTAAATCTATTAAAAGTTACATCAGAGGTATATAGGTATTTGATTCCAAAAACTTGTAAGCGGCCATGTGAGATAAATAGCCGATGTCTCTTTAACTAACTTGTGACTAAAAACTTTGGTCAAATCTTTTATATTTTACAAATCTGATATCAACGTAATAATTTATAAGATTCACATAATTCGTCATGCACGCAACTTGCGTTAGCAATCTTTACATTATTTTATTTTGATTTGTTTGAAATAATAGTTTATTTTTTTAAACACTGAAAAATACAATCGGACTCATCTACGTAAAAAAAAGTGTGTGTGTACTTATGTACACGCGTTAGAAGTTATACTTCTTCGGCGTAATAAGATAAAAATCTTTTTAAAAACTAAAATGTTATCTAAAGCTAACTTCATCGTGTCTGTTTCTGGTGACGGTGTGCGCGCGCATCGTAAACATTTACCCTCATCATTTTTTCCTAACGCGCCAAAAGAAGTATAACTTAAAAATGCATGTACATTTATTTACATGTATTAATAGAAATTGAGAATACATAGCTTTTTTCAGAAAACAATGTTATACATTTTTATCAACGGTTTTTGGTAATTAGGATCTACTGTAAACATAAGCATCAGAAATATAAATCTGAATGAACATAAATATTAAAAATATATTTAGGCGTAAGTATATATGTAGTATGTTTAATAGATATCTTAAAATATATTTTAGCTAATAAAAGAAATTATGAGGTGTTACATATTTAGTTCAAGATTCGGTTAATAAAAAAATATGATCTGCTTACTTGGACAATAATATAAGAAGTAAGATCACGTCGTTATTAAATTGATATATTTTGTGATGGAGTTCTTTCTTATTTAGAATTTGTAGACACAAGCAAATTCAAAAACGATACATATTTCTATAGAATTTATTTGAAGCATCTGATGCACTCGACTGTCCTTAGTTTTTTAGCCCTTATGTTTACCCAGCTTGAACCCAGAAAGCACGTACGAAGTCTTTTTCAATCTAGTTTCTACGCCGCGCAGTGCCTATACCGCGCATTAAGGAACTATGTTCCGATAACATAATAAACAATATCTTGAACAAATTTGTAACACCACATATAAAATAGTTATATATTTTTGTTAGTAATGGGCTGTTTTCTGACTATACTAACTCGATAGATTTCTTACTTCGGCTAGAAAACAATCCGTGTGTAGCTTTCAATAATGTACGTCTGTTGTTGAATTGTAATAGCGGCAAATAATGTATAAACTCACAATAAACAATCAAAGTTATTAAGAGAATTTTATTTCTTGTGCACTGCGCCCATGCCCTACGACAAAAAAAAATAATAGAGAGGTCCAAGCGATTATCAGTACTCTATCCAAACTACGAAACAAATGTTTGTAAACAGATCGAGTTGAGGTTTTCACAATTGATTCTCTCTTGGGACTCTCTGCCAGGAAGAGGCAAGCACATGTATAATAAATAAAAGGTAAAAAAAGGCAGCAACTTGCCCGGGGTAGGTATCCCCACCGCCTTTTTTATTCATGCCGCCATAATGACTTATGTTCCGGAAGGTAGGGTAGCCAGTAGACTTGCACAATGGGCCTTATGTCCAAGCCACTTGACAACTACGCAACTGTAACATCTACGGTATCTATAGGCCAAGATTATCTCTCTTCGTTTGTTGACCTATTACGTAAAAAAAGTCTAATGGGCTGCAGTTTGGATCATGCAGTCCATACCGTTCAGCTTGGAGACAATTATGCGGTGGTTATCCATATATCCGGTATATCTTACCATAAGGTTCTGGTTCGGTGCACTCTCATATAAAAAAGTAATAAAAATACGGGTTGTCTCCTTCATATAAAATAAAAGTCATGTTTGCTTACATTCATGAACGCCTTTTTACTGATTTTATTTTTTGAGTTTTATAATTTCTACAAAAGAAGTCTTCTCATACTCCCATATTCGCATGTCGCTCAGACGCATAATCAATTGAGTCAAGTCTAGCTTGGAAGATATTTTGCTATTTTTTTTTACCCATCACGATAATTGAAAACATCGAGAGTACATTTAGATATCTAGATATTTTTGGAGAAGTCGTGAACACCAGTCAAGTTGGGGTCGAAAACTGGCAAATTCGACCTAGGCGTTGGCGTTGTGAGACATTTTAGTTCTACATGAGTACATGGTTGTACTGAAAAGAAATAACGAAGCGAATATGACTACTGTATTGAAAGTGTCAATCAAAATATGCAGTTGAAGTATGTTTGGGGGCTTTTTAATGTTCTTTTGATGGCTATTTTTGGTAGCTACTTAATGCTCTTTTGATGGCTGTTAATGCTCTTTTGATGGCTGTTAATGCTCTTTTGATGGCTGTTAATGCTCTTTTGATGGCTGTTAATGCTCTTTTGGTGGCTATTAATGTTCTTTTGTCAAAGGGTTGTTCAGTCGTCAGTAATTTACATTCTATATTGTTATAAGGTTGATCAAAGAGCAATTGGTGAAACTGACAGACGTATATTTAAGTAATCAAAAGCCAATTGAAGTACAGTGGATACCTTACAATAATCTAACAATAATTATCTAAGACTAATCCTTACATCAATTGCTATCATGGTCACTGTTTTCAGTGTTAGGTTTGCTAAATGTTGTTGCAACAGTTTATAACTTTATGGTATTATTTTAATTTATATTGGCAACATTTTGAAATTAG
>NJDC01000177.1:49876-70172 GCA_002245475.1 Calephelis virginiensis
CTAAGTCCCACAATGTGATAGGTGGCAGGTCCGTCGGCAACCGGGCACATATTATATCTCGAGCAACATTTTTTTTATTAGAAAATTTGGAAAAATCCAATTTTCTTTTTGTTGCCCGACCCGGGATTCGAACCCGGGACCTCGAGCAGTCAAGTCCAACAACTGAACCATTAGACCACAGAGGCGTTATGTTAGTTGAAATTAAATTGTAATTGTGTATTTTTATCTAGTTTATAATGTTACATTTCGCACAACATTGTTTCAATGTTTAAACATTGAAAAAAGTCAAGCCCGCTGAGTTTCTTTCGCCGGATCTTCTCAGTGTGAGGCCGTGATTCCGATCCGGTGCTAGTACCTATATAAAAATGGGTAGGGCGTGGATTGCCTAAATCTCAAAAAATCTAGTTACCTGTCTAAATCGCAATTTGTCGGATTATCTAAATTATCTAAATATTAGCGCGGCTAAAATGAAATTGCTATTTTCATTTTAGTCGCGCTATATGGTACTAAGAAAAAAAAGTTAAGCTGACTGATTCTAGAATTCGAATAGTTAGAATGACGGCCATTTTGTCTCTAGTGCCAGTTAATAAATTGAATAAAGGACGGATTTCTAATGTTAAAGACGCCTCGAAAACTGATGAAATGAACCAATTTGCACTATACTTCGATAAACAATGGCTGAAGTCGCCCATGTTATCTGCTATGCTACAGAGCTATGTCGCACTTATAATGGGATGGAAGGATGGCATCGCCGCCTCACTGTACGAGTGCCACATCAAAGTACTCTGATTTTGTTTTTATATATACCGAGAAAAGAGACAAAATGAAAATATATTAAAGTAAAAATAATTTCTTTGAACGATCTTATAGAAAGCGACGTGACATTAAGTTCGATCAAATGTACAGAAATTAACTCAATAGCTTAATTGAAGGTAATGTGAGCATAATAGACTTCATTAAAAATATAGTACAAATTAAAAAAGAAATCAAATTGAAATATTGATTATACTTTAAGCTATTGATTTCATGATGTCCCGGGATAACGCGTCTAATTACCTCTTTTCTCTCTAATAAAAGTGAAACGTAGGTATCTATGATTTTTAGTTAAATGTTACAATTAACTTTTAATTACTAAAATATTATTTTATGTATGTTTTCATTAGATATTATTTTACATTTTTGCAACACTAAAAAAGTCGAAATATGAATCAAATATAACTCAGATCAGAAAAGTAAGTTTTATATAAAAACCCTATCCATGCTTATTTGAAAATTTAGACAGTTTACGACTGACGATTTGCTATGTGTACGAATTGAGATACGTTTAATTTAGATAATCCCACAAATTGCGATTTAGACGATTTAGATAACTAGATATTTTGAGATTTAGGCAATCGACGCCCGACCCATAAAAATGGTAACGCGCACAAGTACCATTTGTATGATTCACGTGTTAAAAATATTTTTTTTTCTGATTCTGATTCTGATGAGTCAAGAATTGTAGACGTAAGGCGTAGTTATTTTTGTATATTGTTAAGTTTTGAGAGTAATTGACAATTGTAATAGTTTATTTTACATCTAAATTTTCATTTTATTAAAATTTGTTTATTCCTTTGAATTGTCTCCTGTCTTTCCGATCAACCAGGTATTTTGCTGAAAGGCTGACGGGAGCAGGGGACATCGTCTCTGCAAATTGACACAATAATTCCTCTTTCATGTTAGGCCACCCCGGTAATCTATAAGCATTGTCATCGGCCCAGTATTTAGCCCGTCTTTTTAAACACGAAAGGACCTTCATTATCGCTACCTGTCTAGAATATCCTAGGAGGTTGACCAGTGAATCGACCTGCCTACACCAGTCTTCTATGGTTAATTAGTGGTTCTATGGGTTGAAATCCGCAAGATAGATTTCGCTTAGTTTGATGGATTGAGTGACCTTGGAATCGCCTCGGCGGAATACCGGTTCCTATAGTAATTCCACCTGGCGGCGAAGAAAGGTAAGCCTGAGTCGGCTGCTTTGGGGTTTGATGTGTTCCTTGTTACAATTGGGTCGTCGTCGTCTTCACCAATGGCAGATGAGTCGCGTCGGTGCTGAAGGATAGGCGAAGGTCTTGCTCAAAGACCTGATGGGGGTCCAGATGCAGTGGGTAGATCCCGAAAGGCGTGTAGCCCATCCTCTAATGTTAGAGAGTAGGTAAGTACATGGTTGTAAAAAACACAACTCGTAATTTTGAGTTATTTAATGGAAGTTCCTCACTCTATAAAAGCACAATCGAACTGCCCTACCAGCTATGAATGCAACGTTTATATAGGAATTAACAAACAAGTGACGTCATCCAGACTCGTCTTAAAGTCTCATATTAAAAGGTACGAAAAATACTTACTTGCGACCGAAAATAATAATAAGCGAAAATATTTAATTACATACATGGCTCTGCGGGACCCTTAAATGCTGTACTACTCGGTCCGCGCCGCTGACGAACGTCGAAGTACTACAGTTGTTAGTTTTTTAAATGGCTTTAGTATTCTGCAAAATGATTAAGAACTGTACCTGCTGATACGAATTACGAATTGACACTAACTTCTTCCATTTGTTGTATAGGTACGTAGTATGCTATTATAACTTTTTTAAACCTAGTCGAATCAATTTTGTTCTAAGTACACATTCTCACTCAGAGATTGCCTGGAAGTTACTAAAGAAAGTGTATTATCTATGGTTACTAAGTCGAGTGAACCAAATTCCAATCACTAGTAGTATAAGCGGGTGCGAGGCTTGCGCAATTCATTACGCGTACGAAGCGTGGGTCTAGGGCGGGCTCAACGCAAGTGCGTGCTCGGCGCGGGTCATCTGAACACCCCCTTAGTGATAATAATTTAAAAATAAACCTGTCCAAAACAAAATAAGTTAAATTTTAAGCGCAATATAATGAGAATAAGAAAGTAGATGTAGTTTTAAATAATACAAATATAGAAAGTGACCGAGTCTCTTTATAATATAATTGATAGGTTTGTTAAAGTTTTGAGAAGAATTAGAGAAATGGCAGGCTTAAAAGCATCTCTATTAGCTTATCATGGATATGTTTCCACTGTTTTGCATTATGGCATCCCTATTTGGGCAAATTCTGTAGACTTAATTACAATCTTTCGAGTTCAAAAGAAGTGTACATAAGAACGATATGTACCTAATGTTAATCTGATACATTCATGCAAATTACTTTGTTGTCATTCAATATTTTACCTTTACCTTGTTTATATATTTTGGCAGTATATGTATTTGTAAAAAAAACACCATCATTTGTTTCAAGCAACTGCTGAAATGTTAGACAATTCACATTTAAAAAATAGTGAAAAGTTGCATGTGCCTTGCCAAAGACTAATTAATACCTATAAAAATAATGTATATTGCATGTCTATTCGTGTATATAATCAATACCTGATAGTTTCAAATCATTGCCTCTAAAAAGATTTCAAAAAAAACTTTTCGATTGGCTAGTAGATAAAACTTATTATAGTGTAAATAACTTATTTGCAGAAAGAATTCATTGATGATATATAATTATTAACAAATATGAATATAAAATATCTTGGTTGCCGAGGAGTTTGTTTCGGTGTTTCTTCTCCTGACATATGTACATAGCATCTCTAACTAGTTTGTGCTCCTGACTGGCTAGGCTTAGAAACGGTGATAGTTAAGGTGAATAGGATTAGTTCTGGTTGCCGGGGATTTTGTTTTTGCCGTTTCATCTCCTAACTGGCAAGGTTTGGAAACTGTGGTAGTGTATGGTAGATAGGGTAAAACTAGATCGAAATATTTTTTGCTTAAACTAAGTGATAGCCTTGTAATAAATATATTTTAACTAATTTGTTTAACTATATACTTAATTAAGTTAGATTTTTGCACACTACAATGTTCTAGAATAATATGTTGGTACGAATAAGTATTCTGTACCTATCTATAACTATTAAACACAAATGTTCAACAAATAAATAAATTTCATTTGTCATTTCATTTTTTTGCAGTTTCGGTACTAACAAATAACAATAGGTACAGATAATAACGCCATTAGTGTCGGTATTGCACCAAGGCTGTTACTACCGGTTCCCAAAAATAACGGTGTTTCAACCCGTGGCTGTGCAGCAACTTGCCCGGATAGGTATCCACCGCTTTGCCTGTTTCTGTGGCCATTATGACTGTCATATTCCAGTCTGGAAGATTGGATAGCTAGTAGACTTGTACAATTGACCTAACATCCCGAGATGATCGGCTTATTGTGCAAGTCTCCGAGCTACCCTACCCTCCGGATTTGAACACAAACAGTCATTGTGGCAGCAGTATCTAACAGTAGGGTTACTCTTAAAGCTCGATTCATGCAATATTGGAAATCGGAATTGAGTATGTCATTTTAGATACTCTTGAACACAATACTGATGAGTTATTAACATTTAGTTAATAATAAAAAATAAAATATAATAAGTTAAGTACTTTATCCGATTCACTGAATTTATTTGTAACTAAATGTTAATAATCCGCTAGTACTGTATTCAAAAGTACCTAAAATGACATACACGACTCCAATTTCCAATCCGAATGATGTCGAGATTCAAGAGTAACCCTACAGATAAGGCAGTGAATCCCTACCCGGGCAACTTGCTGCACAGCACTATCACCTGTGGTCTTGGTGGTAATGACCTATATCTTAACCAGTTCTCGCCTGGCTGGCAGAGAGGCAAATGGTCTAGTTAGCGCACTCGGACCAACTTGGGTAAACATTGAATATTAACATTTCATTTAATAATGAACAATAAATTATTTAA
The DNA here is from genome assembly GCA_002245475.1 of Calephelis virginiensis. Lineage (NCBI taxonomy): Eukaryota > Metazoa > Arthropoda > Insecta > Lepidoptera > Riodinidae > Calephelis > Calephelis virginiensis. Next base: position 54,692 of record NJDC01000177.1, read on the forward strand.
TCGGAATCGTTGATTTTTTAGCCAAATGTTAATAAGCTGCTAGTAGGTACTATGTTCAAGAATCAAGATACTTAAAACGACATATTCGATTTGAATTTCCAATCTGTATAAATCGCAATTCAAGAGTACTGAGTAGCCCTAATTCACTCATTGGAATTATTAACTATTGATGCTTAGAATCGAAATATCCCCAGACATATTGACTTTTGTGTGTGGTGGTCAGCGATTTTAAAAAGAGAGTTAAGTCTTTCATATTTTAAAATCGCCCAATGGTAGCTAATCATAATGATGATGCTTGTATAGCGAAACCGGATGGTTAAAAGAAAATTATGAAAATAGATTGTAGAAAGCGCAAGGTGTATTTGCAAATTGTGTCATAAATGACATTCCACCAAGCGCCGGCGATAAGAAGCAAAGAGTATATAAATACTACGTAATAAGAGACGGGACTTTCATAGATACATAGTATACCCGAAATTGTATAAAGTTTACTTGAAAAGGTATAACCCCTATAATTTGAAAGTAAGTCTAAAGGCATTCAGATATAAGGCAACTAGTGTCATATGATTTGGGCGAATAAAAAACATAAAGCGAATAAAATATTTTTTTTATATGAAAGTTGCGCTAAACTGATAAGAAGTCCTAAAGAATCTAAACTTGAAATTCATGCTTGTGTGCAAAAAATTTAATGTAAATTGTCTATGGATTTAGTTATAATTTATTTTCAAACTTGCAACACTAGTCACTGCTACAATCAATCGATGACAGCAGCGATTTTTGCAGTTTGTAATTTGTTAAAGTGACGACATTTTTGTCAATAAATCTCCCAGACTATTTGCAAAAATAAGTGCTACTTTTGTCATTGTAGTATTTAAAAAGCCAGAATCATGGCTGATAACGAGCAAAAAGCCATACAGTTGATGGCGGAGGCGGAGAAAAAATTAAGTTCATCGAAAACATTCCTTGGTTCACTATTTGGGTAAGAACAATGATGAATTCATTAGATTTTTTTTTGTGTTTTAGTAATAGTAATTATAAGCATAGATGATGATAATATTCGGGAATACAGAACTTCAGTGCCTGAGCTCCTATTACGCAAAGACTTTCTGGACCCCGTTTTTTGATCTACTTGCTAAGTAGGTAAATCTTTAGTAATACAATCTAATGATTAATTTACACAAATTGTATTTCTAAAAGTTTAACTGATATTTTATAATTTCATAATTTATTACACTAATAAGGTAGTGAAATGACAAACATTTTATCAATCAGTCATTGCAAGACTTTTGTACCCTGTACTTTTATGACATAAAGAACTTTTCCTGAAGATATGTGTCTATATTTTTAAGCCAAAAAATAAACCCACATACGGTGGGTTCCTTAGTCAGTTTTGTACTGATTCACCCTTTGTAACTAGGAAGAGCACGCTCTTTTTCAAACAAAAATTTAAAATAGAGACAGTCACATATTTTAAGAATGAATGGTCTACTTTTTTCACAAATATGTTCCTTTATTCTGTTTATCTTTTTTGAATTTTAAGATATTAATATATTACCTGTTTTTTTTCATTTTATTTGTTATTATTTCACTTAATTAATTTAAATCCAAATTTTTAAGCAATTATTATAAGTCATTATTAGAAAATGTTTGTAGTGTGAAAATAAGGGATTTTCAACTATTCTACGTACATCATAATTTTATGGCATGATAAAGATGTGGATATCTATAAAAACAACATATTATTTGAAAGTGCTTAATTTTCACACAGAAAAATAATTCTTAGCTACATAGTATAAAACAAACTCTTTCCTTTTCTTTGTGTCTGTGCCTATGTATGCTTAGATCTTAAAAACTACACAACTGATTTTAATGCATTTTTATCAACAGATAGAGTGACTCAACTGGAAGGTTTACATGTGTAATATTATGGAAGTTTGTCCACCCATACGAAGCTGGAACAGTTTGCTACTATAATTTGAATATGATTTGCCTCTGTGGTCTAGAGGTTCAGTTGTTGAACTTGACTGCATGAGGACCCGGGTTCAAATCACGGGTTGGGCAAAAAAAGGAAATTGGTTTTTTCCAATTTTCTAACAAAAATAGTTGCTCCGGATTGGATATGTGCCCGGTTGGCGATAGGCTTGCCACCTATTACATTGTGGGACTTAGTGTGTGTGTGTGTGTAGCCGAAGGCTAGTAGTGGGTGCCCTGGTTGTGCCTCTGCCTACTTCTTCAGGAATATGGGCGTAAAGATATTTTTATTCTTATAATTTCTTAATATTATAATTTGGTAGTTAACTTGTAAGTTAACTACAGTATGTCTAAATGGCTAAGAGGTCAATAATAGATATTAATATTATCTATTGATTACATACATGTATATTTACAATATCTTGTATTTTCTGAGTTGTTTCCCTTTTAAATACAAATTTTAAATACAATAAGTTTTGTTACATGAACATAATATGTTCTGCAATAATTGCAATTGTTGTAATCTTTCCCACAAACTTGTCCACTCTTCAACTGTACACACTTAAGCTAAGAACATCAAAGAAATCTACATTAATAATTTAAAAAGTCTTCATCTATGTTTATGCCACATAACATGAAAATTATTTTAGTGGTTTAGTTATAGAAGTGTGAAATGTAGATTTTCACATATTTAATATTAGTGTGAGTAATAGCTTTGTAAGTAATGAATCTTTCCATTTATGGATTTTTTTTCTAGGTTACTCTTTTTCTGTATTCATATGAATTGTTTTTGTATGATGTACTTAAATTACAAACTTTCTGAGTGTATCACATATAGTTTTGGAAACTGTTGGAAACCTGAAATTGGGAGTTTGTTTTACTGTTTCTTTTCCTGATTGACTAGGATTGGAAACGGTGATAGAGTACTGTAGATAGGATTGAAATTTATCCATCTTTGAAATTGTTTGTAATTAATTATAAAGTTTTTAATAAATATAATTAAGTGCTGTAATTTAATAATATAATAGGAGATTAATTAAAAAAATAACAGGAACCGCAATCTTATACTTTCAACAAAACAAATTGAATTACAGCAAGACAAACTAATTTTACTGATTCAATAATTTTGCATAAGATTTGCACTATTCCTCCAACAGTATATATTTTCTTTAAATGTTAATTAAATAACTACTTACCAAAATGTGGTATAATATTTAATAACGGTGTCGTTTTGTTTTGTTTCATTTCTCATTGAATTTTATATAATTTACCATATAGACAAATAACACAAAAAAGAGAAAAAATTATAAAGAGTATTTTTTTGGTTTAATTAGGTATGTGTTACCTAACCAATCAATGTTATTCAAATTTTTTTATCTCAACTAATAAGTTTCCTTTTTCATCAGTGGATCATCTAAAGTTGAAGAGGCCGTGGATTGCTATCTTAGAGCGGCTAACCTGTTTAAGATGGCAAAGAAATGGGCTCAAGCTGGTCAAGCATTTTGTAGTGCTGCACAACTACACTTAAAAGCAGGGGTTCGTCATGACGCGGCCACTAATTTTGTTGATGCTTCAAACTGTTACAAGAAATGTGATCCAAATGGTATGTGATAGTTTACAAAACACACCAGCACGCACGCACGCACGCACGGGCGCGAGAGCGCGCGCGCAAGCGCACGTATGTGAGCGTTTTGAATACGATATGTGTGTTACGCCACACATTCATCATAGCATATCCATCCTTGTACCATGCAGAAACTGCCTATGCTCTTCTTGTAACAGATATGCTTTAATGGAATCTGTTTTATAGAACATGATCTGAATGATCAAAACATCTCTTGAACACCTTAATCCCACCGTTTTATACACCAATGCCTGAGATGAAGAGCTAAATTCTTTTCCCTGGTCTCCTGTGTCCCATGATGAGTCCTAAGGTACATGAATCTGAATCCTGGCAGAAACCTGTATTGATATTCTAATCAAGATTCATCAAGAAAGTTAATAATTTTTTTAATTATATTGCTATAGTCCCCATGTTCCTGGATTTAGCAGGGGCAAGGACTCTTTTTGGCTGGTGTAATTACACTCGGCTTTTGCTGGCAATGGAGTCCTTTAGAGAGAACGATTTTATATAGCTATAGATGACGCCATTTTATAGATTTGATTTGCATTTAGGGAGCGTCTTAAAAATTTCGCCCAGGGTGCTGATAGTATTAAATCAGCACTGACCTATGGTATGATAATTATAATATGAACAAGCCTCTTTTCTTGCTATTCCTATATCTACCGCCGTAACATCAATGTATGCCACAGTCGTGTTCCGGTATAGAGGATAATGAAGCAAATAACTTACACACACAACCTAAGATCCCAGCCTTAAGACCATTGTAACACCTATGGTGTCTATCTTGATAGATATAAATTACGTGTCACATTGTTTATCGGTGATGGACTTCCAAACTATGTAACGAATTGCAATCAAATTTGCACACTGTGTGCAGTTTGATCCAACTTGAAAGGCAGGATAGCTTATATCTCAATTTATAGTAAATAAGATTCCATATTCCAATAAATAAAATTCCATCCGAGTGAAGCCTCAATAGGCAGCTAGTAGATATATAGATTAGCTGGCGTACATACTCATTCAAGAGTCTTAACATCTTTGTCCTGGGTTGGCAATGCATTGTTAACACCATTAATGTTTATAGACAATGCATTTTTTACCATCAGGAAATCCGTTGCCTTCCAATACACATACAATAAGGTTTTTTATAAAAAGAATAGTCGGGAAATATCTAAACTGTTTGACCTAGAAACTTGTTATCTACCTGTTAATTGGCAATAAATAACATTGGCAACATCTTGAAAACTTTGGAGTTATGTACCTACTTACTTTTTGATTGGTTAATGACATATGAATTTTAGTATATTAAGTAACACAAACATATTGTTACCCTTTTACAATACTTTATAGTAGGCACATATGTTAAAAAAAATCAAAACTTACTAAAACATGAAAACAAATCTTTCTATATGTATGAGTATGAAAGAAATTTTTGGCAAAAATGTACTTTTTAGTGCTGTTTCCTAGCAAGGTATTAATTTTTCCTTGTTTTTTTTTAATTAATAGCCTGCCTCAAATTGCGTAAATTTTGTGTATATGTGACTGCCGTTGTACTTTTACCCTTTTTGCTCGATGTCTCACCTCCAGTAACCAGGTGGTCTTTTTGAGTGCTCGATGTCTCATCTCCCGTAACCAGGTGGTCTTTTCGTGTGCTCGGTGTTTCATCTCGCGTAACCATCCGGTCAAATACATTTGCTGGATTTTAACCACCGAGTTCTAAATAACCTCTTACAGCAACCGATTGCCTCTTGTTTTTGAGGTACTGTAAGCAATCGTGGCATCCATTGCCTTTGAAAGGTAAAAATGGTCATGTAAAATAGCGTGTGCCTACGGATAGGTTTGTCGTCTCTTCTAACATCTTGATTTTTGTTCTGGCATCATCGAGTACAAGTCTCTCTGCTATAGTGACATAATTAACATTTGTTTTCAGCGATGGCGTTAACAGACCCGCCCAAGTGAGGGTCGTTTTAAATGCTTTCCTTGCCTCTTAAATTTCTTTGTTCTTTAACAGTGGATTACGGCGGTGCAGAACCTTGGTAAATAGTAACTTGGTAAACATCTCTTCGTGAACAAGTTTCTGGTCTTATCCCTGTTTAGTGAAGACTTTGATAAACACACGATACTTTATTTTTTCATCATGGGTGCGTCAGGCAATCTGAACGTCTTTCAGATAATTAGAAAACTAAAGATCATACATAGGTGAAATTTTATATTTATACCCTCAGATAGTGTCATTAGCAAATCACTTTGATCCGAGAATACATTGAACACCCCTTGTACATATAACTAGCAACATTCCTAATTTGTGGTAAAATTTAGAACAATTTTATAGACATGTTACAATACAAGGTGGCTTTTGTAAGGATAAAAATATGAACAGTATGGAAACTAGCTACAAACGGCACACTCACAATTGTGTATCAACGATGCCGTAGCAGCACACCATAGTTTCCATACTGTTTTATGTTTGTACATCGCATTGGTGTATATATGTACAATATTATGTTATTACATAAATGCTTATCTTGAAACTATAATAATATCAATCATAATTTTACGTGTCATGTTTATTAGGTACTGTTCAAATTTAGAATATAATTGTATGTAGGTATTATATTATAATAATTAGAACTTACAATTGTAAATTGAAGAATTGCAGTCAGCAGTACCAACCACATATAAGTTACTAAACTAAAGTTGATGGTAAAAGATAACCGCAGCCTATAAACAATATTGACGTTGTAGTCGTGTCGCTGTTTTTTAGCTGAGACTTTAGGCCAATTATGCAAGTCGACCTGCTACCCTACCCCCCATATCGGAACATATGACACTATCATTATGGCGGTGGATTCCTACCCGGGCAAGTTGCTGCACAGCACTACCTCCAGTAGCCTTGTTGGCAATGACCATTTTAGCTTACACTCGCATCTTACAAAAAAAGAAACAAAAAAGTGGATGCAAATATGTGAGAGATGCAACAATGTGGAGCGAACTGGGATGGTCGAATTGAACGCGAGAGTCAACACCAGCGCCTAACGCACAATAGGGCCTACACACTTGCTAAATGTGGTTGCAAAGTCCTACACAGTAAATTACAACTTTCCAAGTTTTTTCCTTCCTAGGTATTATATGTTTTGTTTTGTTACAAACAGAAATAAATATCCCTGAACAAAATTACACATTTTGCTTTAAGCCCAAAGTTATAATCATATGCTTCACTACATAGTATAAAACAAAGTCGCTTCCTCCGTCTCTATGTTCCTTTATATGCTTAAATCTTTAAAACTACGCAACAGATTTTGATGAGTTTTTTTTAATAGATAAAGTGATTGAAGAGGAAGGTTTATACCTATGTACTTTTTATACCCATGCGAAGCCGGGGCGGGTCACTAGTGTTTAATATGGATGTGAGCCAGCGATATCTCTCGTCGATATTCTAATTTAATATCTATGTATTATGTGAATAAATTTATTAAACATCAGATCTAGAAATACAGGCATCTTAATGTTCATCGTATAAATGTCTGCCGTCGTTAGAAATCAAACCTTAGTATCGTGCTTAGTAAGCGTAATTAGTCGTGTACCCTAACAGCATAACCAATTGCGTGTTTATTAATATATAAATACAAACAAATTTAATAAACTCGTAAAAAATAATGATATATACAATTTATAAACTTATATTTAAATTACAAGCAAATGATTTACCTGCATTTGGGATTATGTAATTTGTTTAAGGATATATTTTGTCATTTTCCATTTTCTTTTAACAATAAAATTAACGAAAATATTTCTTGTTTTACAGAGGCGGTATCGTGTCTTTTAAAGGCGATCGAAATATATACAGACATGGGGCGTTTTACAGTAGCTGCGAAACAACATCAGGTAGGATACAGTTTTCTTAAACGGAGGCAGAAAGTAAACAGAGATTCGATTATTTTGCACCGTCCAGACTTCTTCTTTCTTTACATATGGCCTTTATTGCGTCAGACAATAATTCCGCCAATGTCTTGTGGTGAAAGAGACACGGGAGAGCTTCTTTGCTTAACGGAATCAAAGCTGCGAAAAAACCCAAAATATAGACATCAATAGATTACATACATATCACATGCAGACACTCACATTACTGCAGCAAAAATACTTGGTGTTAGAAATATGCAATATCTCGACTTGCCAATGGTTACATTTTTATATTGTTATTAGTTATATATTTTCTGAGGACTTTAATAAATGATGGATACATATCAGACAAAAGACACGCAGGTAGTAGTAGGGCGCAGAATTTCTTTTGGGAGGATTTCATATAAGGATATGTTATATTTAGGACAGTTGGAGAATATATGTTCCACAGTTCCTTCGTCTAAGCCACATTCACATAAGGAGTGGTCTCTTACTCGAATTTTCTTTAAATGAACAGGGGAAGACGAGTGATCCAATCGTAACCTAATGATGCAAGAAATAGCAGATTTATTAATTTTTTTAAATTCAAAACCACGGTTTTTTGGGAATGGAATCTTGTATGTTGGCATAATATCTGCCTTTATTGCGATTAGAAATTGACCATGCTGAGTTCCAAGACTTTTCTAGATTAACTCGAGAAATATAGTTCAAGTCATGAGGATAAATTTTTGAATCATTGGTATTTCCTATGGTTATAGCCTTTTTAGCACAGGAGTCAGCCGACTCATTTCCATGGATACCGCTATTGGCTTGGGATCCAAGCTATTTCTTGTTTTAAATTTAAGAGGGAACAAGTGTACAATGCTTCTTTAAGCTTTAAGATGAATGGAAATTTGGATTTGGAACTAAAGGGGTTACCGTCCAGACATTGGTGTAATTACACTCGGTCAAAAATTTGTGACATAAATGTGTAAATATTGACATTGACAGTAACACTTTACATCAGCCTTTCCCAAAGTGATCGATAACGCCCCCTTGTGGGCGCTGGAAGCCTAGAGGGGGGCGGTATAAATCTTGAAAAAAATGTTTTTTTTTTAAACTAGGCGCAACAAATATGTTATTGAGGTTATTGACAAGAAAAAAACGGGGGGGGGGGTGGTACAAAACAACTGATTTTTAAAGTGGGCGTTACATGACATAAGTTTGGGAACCTCTGCTTTACATCATACATATTAGGTTAGATAATGCAGTGTTATCTCAAATAGTTTGCACCTCCTTACACCTTGCACCTTTTTATCTATGACTCTTTTTACTGACTCATCAATATTTGCCTAAATATAGGAGTCCTTAACATTTAACAACTATTTTTGGTGTGTTTAGTGTTTTAAGTTTAGTGGCCTAACTCGTTCAGTTTAAATTATCTGACAAACTATCTGGATAAAAATTAGTCATTGTTTATTCCCAGGGGTAGAAAATGTTCAGTAAAGTCACTTAAAGTAATTTTTTTTGCCTTAAGTCAGTAAAAAACAGTTTTTTCGAAAAATGTTCAGTAAAGTTAGTATTTTGAGGACGAAGTGCTTGTTCCTGTAGATTGAGATGACTAATAATTTCTTTTGGAGTGAGTCTCTGAACATGTATTTTTCTTTTTAGTAAGTTTCTTAACTACCTTAATCAAAGATTTTTTCAGTTACTGTCACTTCGAATTTTACGTATTATTTTTTATTTCATTTTAAGGAAATTTGTCTGTTTGATTGAGGAAAGAAGATTGATCAGAAAGAAACAACAAATTATATTATTTTCTTGTCATAATGTCACTATTGAAAAGTTGCTTCCTTGTGACCATGTCATTGTTAAGAATAATAAATAGTATTTTTAAAACTAAAGAAGTTGCTTTTATATCTAGCTGAACTAAAACGGAAAATAATTTTCTATAGCTTCAAATAAAAAATAATGATTTAAAAAAAATATCGTACAGAGATTTGGTCAGTACTTTAGATGGTGTTAATCAGCAAAATCAGTATTTTTGCCAAGGAAATAGTTTCCGGCCCTGTTCTCCATGCTAGACAGATGGATTATGTAATTTTGTGTTTGGTTACTGTGGAACATGGAGGCCGATGACATGTCCGCAGAACATCGCGGAGCTGTACGAGACGGAGTGCGTGGACGTGGGGCGCGCCATGCAGCACTACGAGCAGGCCGCCGACTACTTCCGGGGCGAGGAGTCCACCTCCTCCGCCAACAAGTGCCTGCTCAAGCTGGCCCAGTACGCCGCGCAGCTCGAGCACTACGACAAGGCCATTCAGATATACGAACAGGTATTCCACTCTCGTGTCGCTGTTGCCAGGGTAGGGTAAACTTACATCCCAGCCTTATAACGCGTCATGGGGGCAATGGATCTTTAACACCTTGGGTGTTCATAAGTGGCACACATGTATTTCTATGGTATAAAAGTAAAAAATCAAATCCCTCTTCTATCATACCAGCATTTTTTTTATCGTAATAAATTTTCAAATCATAGTAGCTCAAATCAAATGGAATACTACATTTGTGACATATGAAGAGGTAAATCTCCTCTAGTAAACTTGCATTCAATTTTTAGATTACAGCAATGAATAAGATAGAAAGAGAAATACACTAGATTTACTTACTTAACTTACTAGGGTTTTTTTAGTATTAATAGTTTATTATTATATTATTGAATAATTATAAAATAAAAAAATAGCTAGCCTCTACATAACCTTATTGTAAATAATACATAAAAAATTCGATCACGTCAGCTTACAAACGAAAAACGATTGTCTGTAAACCGTTACTGACGATAGTTGAACGAGACAACGTCATTAGACCGGAGGCCGATTGTGCCTCTCTGTCGCTCCTTCCGCGCTCTCGCTTGCACTTCAAGCCTTAAATGGCACGCCTCAGAGCGAGGTAACGCCGCGCCGTATGAGTCATGTTTTTGGTGCTTGCGGCCGGCTCCATCGAATTATAAGACGTTGTCACGTCAAAAACCCTATCAAAATTTGTTCATTCGCTAAATATGTTGTCCTCCTGATTACTGATTTATGGTAGTGTTATATATTTTACCAACTACGAATAAAGGAGTGTTATATAAACTTTTATATTTTTAATGTGTGTTTTATGGCCAGCGAAAAAGCACATGGGTCTCCTGATGGTAAGTGACAGCCGTGGCTTATAAATACCATAGATATTACAGGTGTGTTGTTGTCCTCAGCCGAAATGCTAGGCCTATTGTGCAAGTCTACACTGATCTCTTTGGATCGGAATCATAATGGCGGCAGGGTTGGTAATGCGACGGATCCCTTCCCGGGCAAGTTGCTGTACAGCACTTGACCACCTGTGGTTTCGTTGGTACTGACCTATATTTTAACCCGCGCTCCCTCTTACGGGTTGCGTGGCAGAAGAGCAGATGGTCTAGTCTACTGAGTGGTTCCGGACCAATAGGGGAAATATGTTAATAGGTGTCTCCGTTAGTTCTGAACCAATCTTAAAAATGTTTTTTTTTTAGTTGTAAGAGCGTATTTCTAGAGTGGTCTCATTACCATGAAGTCTGGATCTGATGGTACGATCCCATGCAAATCGAGAAAAATGAAATGTTTCATTTTAATGAAATCGAGAAATGTTTCATTTTTTTTGTATTTAGAGGATTTAACTGTCGACATTGATGATGGTTTTTTTACAGTATTTCTGTCTTTAAACTACAGATTTAAGACTATTGAGCAAAGTGGAATTATGTATTTAATAAGTGAAATGTTTCGCAGACTGTGAACGAAATTATGCAATATTTTAATATACGCAATTTAAGGGTCTCGCAGTTTGTCTGCAAAGGAGTCTCTAAATTACTCAACCGATTTAATCAGTTTTGCACAACACGGAGATTGAGTTAATTTTACAGCAGCGGTGTTATTCTACGTACCCCAGTTTACATTTCAATAAATGATATATTTAGGTAGTATATTATATATTTGGAAAGCACTTGTCGGAGCTAGACGAATCCCCCGCCAGATAGCGAAGTCGTCCCTGGACAACAGCCTGCTGAAGTACAGCGCCAAGGAGTACATGTTCCGCGCAGCGCTGTGCCACCTGTGCGTGGATCTGCTCAACGCCCAACACGCGCTCGACAAGTACTGCGCGCTCTACCCCGCCTTCGCGGACACCAGGGAGTGCAAGCTCGTCAAGGTACCTATCCTGGCCGCACTCCCACTTCTCTTTACCAAAATGACTCAGACCCGCCCATGAAGAGTTCCGTAGCAGCAAGTAACCTAATCTAAAATTTCCTTCAGTACATACACAGTAATTGCGGCTTACGATTTATGAGAGACGACCTGTCATAATCGATGGGTGATATTGAAACGGAAGTCACTACCAGTTATAAGTATCACACGATGCCAGGGAGAAGACAAAACGATCATTGTTCTGTAGACTAGCTAATAATAATTCCACAATCACAGAATCGGAGTCATACAGTATACACTACACGTACTAGGGTCTAAGCTAGCCGGCAAACAATCACAGAAACCCAGTGAGGTTTCCGCTATCCGCGTAGATTTAAAATCTCAACAGAGATTTACAACTATTTTACGTGTCGATATTACAGTACCTGTTAAGAAAACTGCTTACTATATCTAGTTTTCGTTGCAAGTTTATATACATCATATATTTTTTTTAGTCGTGTTGTTCTCTTGTTTTAGAAGTTGCAAAGGGGTTACACATTTTAGCACTTATTTTTGAAGACCTATACATAGATAGGCCACACTTATAAATTTGATAAAAAATATATTTTAATTATAGTTCTTATAGTTGGCTGTGACATGCGAACGTACAGACAGATAAACGTTACGAATCTACAAGCGTTCCGTTTTTCAACTTTTGGCTACGGAACCCTAGAAACGAGAAAACCGTCATAAAAATAGCTTATGTAGTCGATGTTAAATATAATGCATTCCTTATTTCTATGATTTTGTACGAAATCTCACCGACCTTTAACAAGGAAACTATAAAAGCTTTTATTATTTTTTTTATATAAATTTAATTCAAATATAAAATAATTTAATAATTTATTGATCGCCAACGAATGAGCGTACGTGTAAGAGTAGTAAGAAGTGTATCCATCCATATCCATTAAACATTTCATACTCTATATCATCTTCGTCCTGACATTAATCCCGGGAGTTACTCACATTAAAGCGTGAGCACTGTACATAATTATAAGTGCTCAATGCTCGTACAATAATGAACCTATGAAAATAGGATTTAGAAATTGTCAGGGAATTATACAGTTTGGTAGATGTGTAGTCCTACGTATTCATATCGTTAACACTATCACTGGTTAACATTTCCCTGTACAGGAGCTGATAGAACATTTGGAAGAGCAAAACGTAGACGCGTTCACCGAAGCCGTGAAGACGTACGACAGCATATCCCGGCTGGACCAGTGGTATACCACCATGTTGGTCCGCATCAAGAAGCAGATCAACGACAACCCCGACCTCCGTTGAACGGGACCTCTCTCCATTATCCAATTCAAGAGTTGTATTCCCAATTCATTTTTTTATCTAAATCGTTTATTGATCCTTGTACCTTATCTCGACGATTTTGTTTTGCCTGGATTTTTGACACGTATTTCATAAAGCCACTACTGGAATAGTCTTATTTTATTATTTAGTAAAGAAAAAAAAATCGTTACAAATATTTAGAAATAAACATGACGTGATTCTTAATATATGTATATGTATGAAATTTGCAAAGTGATATTGAACAGGATTATAACATTCTATGGGAGAAACTGTATCTCCAATATGTTTTTTTATTACACACAATTTTATTCTTTAAACATAATGTTAATCCAAGATAACATAATATCCAGTTCTGTTAAAACTTGTATTCTTTTCGTAAAGAGTTAAAATACGTTTAAAAAAAAAAATACAACTCTTTGATTGGTTAGTTGTCATATACCAAGTTCGTTTTCAAAACACGTTACGAAGCTAACATCTAGTATAGCAATATTTAAATAATTTTTACTAGATCTTATAGTGGTAAGAGATAATGTTATCAAGCAATATAACCCAAAACTATGAGGAACTTAAAGCGCTTTTTACATTACCTGATTTTGTCCTGCATTTTAGGCTAGGTACAGACAATTGATAGAACTTATTGATAGAATATACCCAGGTATATTCTATATCGGCAGGTATATCGGCAGGTAGGCTATTTAGCTGTTAATTTGAACATCCTGGGCCGAATTGAGTTTTGATTTTTGGATTTCGTAACACAACGTAGTTTGGTAATAAACTGTCTTTTTTGTATTAAATTTTGGCAGAGATTCAGCTTAGCATATTAAATTTAAAATTAACATTAGATAAATCTAAACATAAAACTTGTATCAGGCTTGATGGTTCAACATATCTACCTTTAATAGAGATTAATATTAATCCACCTTGTTTTATATTGTTTTGTTATTGTTATGATAATTCCATAACAAAATGCTAGCTCACAAGTGCGTATATTGTAACATATACAATGTTTTTTTTATTTATAAACGCGAGTAGTTGCAATTATGTGATGTGATCTCGCCGCACTGTACAAGGTTTGACTTTTTATCTGTCAGTTGTATGTACCCATTGCTAAACTTAAAAAATACAGCTAAACTTATTGGAATTGTTATGAATCTAGCTCAAATGTGAGTTGAGACGGCGGCCCATTTTTTTCTAAATCTTATATATTTAGTATATTTACTGCCTATTCATATTTTATAAGACATATCGCGTTACAGTTTTACTTATAGAAGACACTAACACAAAATGTACTGGGGTTGTAAAAACTGATTAAAATACAACAAGCTCATTTTGTTTTGCCATGACTCTTTAAAGCAATAAAATTTTAGTAATACAATGTTTCATTAAATAAAATACCGCCATATTGTGTAGAATTTAGTAGGTGGTAGAGTTTCGCAGCGACTCACCCGGATTGGTACCACCGCCTTACCTTTTCCTGCCGCCATAACGTCATGACGTGTTTCGGTTCGGAGGATAGTGTAGCCGGTAAACATACTTTTGCTTGAGGCCTAACATCCCGGCCTCTGGTTGGCAACGCACCATTACCACCTTTGGTGTCTCTAGGCGGCGTGAATTCCTTACCATCAGGAAATCCGTCTGCTTGTTTGCCTTCCAGTATATTAAAAAAAAGAAAACAAACTGCCTTTTCATGTGATATGTTGTAATTTTGAAATAGTGCTGCTTTCAGACGTTTTTGTACAAGGTCGACTCAAGCCAAATTTGACTCAGGGCAGCAGCGAAGGGCAAATGGTGTAATGCTTGTGTTCGATTAGGTTGGAATGTTGATGACATATTTGGTTCTTGTAACAATATACAGTACAATAAATGCTGCAATTTTGAATTCAATATGGCGGACCTGCAAATATGGTGATGTCATTGTAATAATACCAAATCAAAATGTATGAGCGGAATGTGATTAGCCAAATACCTCAAATAGATATGGTGTAATTAGCAATTTTAAAATACTTTTTATTAACTTGAACAACGTAGCCTTCTAATAATATTACTATTTGAATATTTTGACCTTATTATATGATCTTATTGCACTCGGAATGAAAGAATGAATTTGAGGAGGATAGTATTAAAATAATCGCCTCTGTGGTCTAGCGGTCCGGGTGTTGGACTTGACTGCATGAGGTCCCGGGTTCGAATCCCGGGTCGGCCAACAAAAAGAAAATTGAATTTTTCCAATTTTCTAATAAAAAAAATTTAAAATTTTGGTCGGGATTGGAAATGTGCCCGGTTGGCGATAGGCTTGTCACCTATCACATTGTGGGACTTAGTGTCTTCGGCTAGTCGTGGGTGCCTTGGTTGTACCTCTGCCTACCAGTTTGGGGATATGGGCGTGAAGATACTTTTTTTTTATTAAAATAACTGCTATAAGATTGTGCGGTACGAGCCATGGTCGCAAAGC
>NJDC01000177.1:80711-113015 GCA_002245475.1 Calephelis virginiensis
AAAAGGCGAGCATGGTCTTATCGTTACTAATACCATGACATCATTCGAATGCCATTCGCCCAGATCGATACCACTGCCTTTCCTATTCCTACCGCCATAACCGCTCGAGGTCTAACATCCCGGCCTAAGGTTAGCAGCGCACCATTACCACCTTTGGTGTCTCTAAGTAGCGTCAATTTCTTAACATCAGGAAATCCATCTGCTTGTTTGCCTTCCAATATCATAAAAAATCAGTTGGACTGTCTACTTACCTACTTGGTTTCGTATAAGTATAAAAAAGAACTAATTACTATTGATAAGTGGGATAAGTTGGGTATCGGCTTTTTTTATTATTTGTGATCAAATCCTATTAAATTTATTGCCATTCTCTACCATCTAATATACATGTAGTGGTTATATCCTCTTTGAGGCATAAAGTGAAAAGACGAATCACGAAATTTTAATTAACATTAACAACTATCGTAAATTTGATCGGTAGTGTGGATAAACTGTCAGAGCCTTTACCATGAGTTGGTATAGATAACGTCCGGTTAGTTACGTGTCGAAATCTATGACACTTTTGGACTAAAAATGTGTTTCTCTTAGTTACCTATAGAAACGCTGTTCAAAGTTATAATACAAATAATTTACAGAGACGGTAGCAAGTTTAGTAAACTTGTCAAGCCGTAAACTCATGGGAAGGGCTCAGGCGTCAGTATTGCCAACACTATAAATACACACATTGAGATTTCACATTCACTTAAATACAGTCATGTTTGGGTTTTGTTTGAGAATTAAACTTTGACAATATAATATACTATAACTATGACTTGTTCGGTATACCAGGTAATAAAAGAGATGTAAGTATATTTAAATTTAAGAAATTGGTTTATAACGTAAAATCAGTTTTTGTAAAATGTTGCCAAGATGAGCCCATAAGACTCGCACTGTAAAAAAAAATTGATATAACTAACACTACACGCAACACACGCAAACATGTAATTTTAGTACTTTACGTTTTAACTCCACAAACTGTACACCAGTCAAATTATAGGCCACGTACATAAATTTTCGGTATCATAATTTGTTAAATAAGCGTAAGTTGAATTAAATATCGTTATTATATACAAACTAAAAGTAACTTATTTATTTTTATAATGTATTACTATTAATATAGTAATTAAATATGAATATAGAAATATATGTAATTATAACAATAAATGTAATAAAATATATTTAAATTATATCTTGTAGTAAATAAAAAGCCAAGCCATATAGCATTTTAACTAAGATATAGTTTGTATTGTTAGGGCGTTTCGAGTTGGATATCATATAACTTTTTGACAGTGCGAGTCTGATAATTATTAGATTAGTTATTGCACTAATGATAATTAGGTACGTAAGGTAGGTATTATTAGGTACGTAGTTACGTAGGTAGGATTAAGGCCTAGCTAAGCGTTAATTTAAATAATTCAAGAACTATTCATAGAAATCAACAAATTTTAATGTTAATTTAATAAGTAACTTCTGCCATAAAAATTCTCAAAATTAAACATTTTTAAAAACATTGTATAAGGCTAAAACTATAGTAGTATAATAAAGCCTATAATTTTAAGCTACGGAATTAACAATATAAACTTCTTATATTTGGTCATTGAAATCCATACATTATAATTATGCAATAATCGCAATAAGAATTTAAGATAACATTATTTTTATCAATCAAGTACAATCTGGACAGTCAAAGCTGTCATCGACCTCTTCTGACAAACCGACGCACTCCTCATGGTATCACTTGCTGCATTTACAACACAGTATCATAGCTGTCTTTTGGTAGGACCACACTTACATCGACGACAGTACCAACTCCCTGTATTCTCTTTAGTGCTAGTATTTTCTTCGGTCTTTTTAATTTTCGAGACTTTTTCATCCATTTTACTTTTATCAAATAGGTCTTCAATGACTGAAGTTCCTCTATAATTGATGGCCTTTCTGCGGACTGTTGGTGTCTTTTAAGTAATTTTAGCTGGTGTAGGCATGAATGGTCTAAAGGTGGTTTCGTACAATTCGTCTAGGCACTTTGTACCTTTCAGCAGCCTTGTGTATGCTCAGACGTCCACAATGTACTACTCGAACTGCCGCCACGAGATCGTCTTCAGACCGCAACGATAAGTTGGTTAAAATAGT
This sequence comes from Calephelis virginiensis, assembly GCA_002245475.1. Classification (NCBI taxonomy): domain Eukaryota; kingdom Metazoa; phylum Arthropoda; class Insecta; order Lepidoptera; family Riodinidae; genus Calephelis; species Calephelis virginiensis. The sequence continues at coordinate 82,878 of NJDC01000177.1, forward strand.
CCTTAAATTAAAAAAAAAATCTTAACAGTAGTAACTATTTTTATTATTTTTAAAGGCATAAAACATACAATACAACAATTACTTGATGACGATGAGAAAATTTAAAAATAACCGTATTCTATCTATTTTTTTGCTATTCCAACATCACTGACCTCTAAAGCATGAACTAATAGATGTTTAAATTTCAAAATAATGTAGAAAACAGTAATATTACAAATCAACACTTACGTTTGATTTGACGTTAGGTTATAACTTCGAGCTGCGCGTCCGCCGTCTACAACGACTGTCACCGCGTCGGAGTACTATAATTGTTCTGTGGTCACCGCACAGTTTACGCAACACGAGCTTGTATTATTGGCTACCCATGACTGTGACTTCGCTCGGCAGGAATTATTTTAAGTTGTGTTTCTGTTACTTAGGCCTTATTAGCCGGCAGGCCTTATTGGCCGCACCTATCTTAGTTACTGTACCTACCTACAGTACCTACTCATAATTCCAATATCACTATATTGAAATTGCGTTTATCCCTGGAGACTTCACGTTATTTTATTTATATTAAGTTTTTTGTTATTTCTTTCAATTTAAGGTAATTCAATAATTTTTGGTCGTTGATTGTTTGACCGAGTTTCACAATGACTAGTCAGTAGTCCAGAATAATATAAAGTGTTATCGCCTTACATAATATTTCAGCCATCAAAATGTCAGTGCTCGCAAGTCACAATTATAGGTAGTTCTCTAGAGAATAGGATTGTTAGTAAACTCATGCAGCAGTCAACAAAGAATCGTTAGTATTTTAGGAGAGTCGAATCGAGTCGAACTCGCTCATGAAGGGTTCTATAGCAGCAAGTAACATAACATCTTTAACAACAAGTTCTTTTCGTTCTTATATCTATAATGGTTGCCGTTTACGCTTTATATTTTAGTACGTATTAGGTACTAGAGGTGGGTTGATGGTGAAGTGGAAGTTGGAGTCACAAAGTACATAATAAGTATCACACGAAGCCAGAAAGAATACAAAACAACTGCTGGTGTTTAGTGTAGTTATATGTATCCCCGATTTCACACAGGAAGTATTACAGCTCGACACTTAATCTTTGAATTTTATCGGAAGATCCAGGTGACTGACGACTGTAGAGTGTAAACTGTCCTATGCAGTTAAAGCAGCCTCGTCGGAAACTTCAGTTCACACCGAGTTCAAGAATTCCATCCTAAGTAGTAATTAAGACTGGCAAACACAGCGCAATGGCACTTCCACATATAATACAGAATTAAAATATCAAAGACATTATATTAAAAGGTTTATGCTTAACGGTTATGCAATTCTAAACTTCACAGCGCCATCTCTTGACTGTGAGGTACAAATGTTTTAAGTATCTGTGTTACAGTACCTAATAAAAAAAAACTACTAAATCTCGTTCTAATTGGACATTTACACGGTAATGTACATCATATTTTATCTCGTATTTTAGAAGTTACTGGAGGGGGATTTTTACATCCTTTTTAAAGACCTATCCATAGATACCCCATACTAATGGATTCGATAAAAAAGTATTTTTTGAGTTTTAGTTTAAATTAAGTAGGTATGGGGAACCCCCAAAAGTATTGTTTTTGAAGTAAGAACTTCTTTAGCGGCGTTGCGCACCTTTTTTGGAATGGGTAAAAAACTTCTAAACTCGCGTCACAACACGTGACCTGATTCGTAAGACAAAAATTCGTAAGACGGCGCAGGGCGCTTGCGCGAATGTTCGTGTTGTCATGTCTGTGTACGATAGCGCAATAAATGAATATTATATTCTACCACATATTAAATGATAGTACTTTCATACTGTTAATTAAAGCAATTCGTGCAAAATTATTCCTTAACCATTCCAAAATATTGAAAACGCACAACGATAATATTCAAGTATTACTTCTGCCGGCACTCCCGGAGTGCAACCCGTTATTTTCTATTTTTGTGTGAAAACCTTAATGTGGTTCACGAAAAAAATCGACTTACCAAGTACCAACAGTCTGTTTCTTATAGTCCTACTTAGTGTCTTCGGCTAGTCGTGGGTGCCCTGGTTGTGCCTCTACCTACCTCTTCGGGGATACGGGCGTGAAGATACTTTCTTTTATTTCTTACAGTTTCGAAAAAAGTGGCTCAATATACGGACGAACAGACTAACATGACAAATCTAAAAGGATTCCGTTTTTCAGCCTTTGGCTACGAAATCCTAAGAAAGGAGGTTATCGATTCGACTGTACTTGTTTAAAAAAATGTAGGTAGGTAGGTAGGGTCGACCAGTAACAAAAACATTTCTTTTGGAAAGGTCATGGTTCCGAGGTAATCCCATACAAACTTCACTCTACTTAGAGGCGATTACCGACCATTTCAAAATCATTAGCTAACCTTTAAAAAAAAACAAATTGCGACGTGACGTGGTGTGTAATTAAATATTTGGTGTCAGCTTTTTTGCTATTTACTGAGCTTAAATTATTTGATATCTATTGTCTGTATGAATTCCTTATGATTGACAAATATTTCTACGTTTTTAATAGGTGCGTCTACTTAGAAATTTAAACCCACTACAGTAAACAAAAATATAGGAAGAGAATAAAAAAATCGGGATTTGTGAAATCATTACAAACTAAACAAACAAATGATTTTACAAACACATAAAAAAATACAAGTTTGATACCTTAGAAAAAAATCTTAGAAAAATAATGATAAAAGCGGATGCGAATCTTTGAAAAGGTTCTTTATCACCATAAAATCTTGCGCTTCGCTTCTTCCGGCTTCGAGTCAAAGCAAACATCATTGAGTTGCAAATAAGTCAGGATGTCTAAATCATCAGCGAGAATGCCACAGTGTGGTAAGTTCCACCTCTTATCTAGACTTATTCTATTAGTTCATTGGTAAAAGTTAACAAGGTAAGTACAAAAACATGTTCTATTAGATAACCCAAGAAGATAACTAGTTATTTATTTAACTAATTTGTTCATAAAAAAACTCTTCTCTGTTTTACTATATACTCGTATTAATAAGACGTACGTCGCAAACGCGTAATAGGTACCTAGTGTGCCTATAATATTAGGTATGTGCTATATTTTTGTCTAATATATTTAATACGCATTGTTAAATAAAATATTCAATTTCTACCTTTTAGACTGTGTTTTTTGAAAGCAATACTCGTAATTCGTAACTGGTGTTTGTTGTTATTGCTGTCTACTGTGCTCATTGAAAAGATATATTTTCATTAGTGTATTGTTAATAAGTGTATATAATATTAGCTTTTGCATCATATATACACATACATATCTTCATGCCATAGGGGAAAAGTATCGAGCTGTCACGATTAAAGAATTGATAACATAAAATATTTTTTTCTCTAACTTTTAAGTTTTTTCAGTTTTTATACAAGGTACTTATTTAATTCCTTACCACTAAAGAAACACAATACACAGGTTACACGTACATCCCGTACGTGTAACCTGTGTACCTACATGTTAATTATTTATTACATAATTTGACCCAAAAGCAATATTCAAATAAGTACCTAGCATTTTATATTGTTTAGTAAGAGTATTTACGCACATATTACGAAAAGAATAAGAAATTTTACTACCATAAACAAAACTATAACTAAGTATTTATAATAAAACAGTAATGTACCGGAATATGTAGCTTAGTATGTAGTTTAGTAGGTACATGCAATCAATTTTTTTTCACTTTTTACTAAACTATGTAAACTTTAAACTATTAAACAGATTTTAGCTGAATGTTGTAGAGATTTAGGATTACCATTTACTGCGGGAAAATCTATGAACAATATCGCAGGAAACATTACGTAAGAGGCGAACATACCTCTGACAAGATACCTATGCCTTTGTAGGTAGGTATGTCCATCTGTTAACATAGGATGAAGATGTGCAGATAGGGCAAAACCTTAACAAACCAAAAAAAAACGTATATTAAGGTATATTATAGTAATTTCTTATTTTATAAATAATTAGCGGTCCGCTCCGGCTTCAGGCGGGTGTAAAATATAGATATAAACCTTCCTCTTCAATCACTTTATCTATCAAAAGAAACCTTATCTAAATCCGTTGCTTAGTTTTAAATATTTAAGCATACAAAGGAACATAGGGACAGAGGAAGCGACTTTGTTTTATATTTGCTACTAGCGGCTCCCCCTGCTTCGCACGGGTAATATATACATATAAACCTTCCTCTTCAATCGCTTTATCTATTAAAAAAACACATCAAAATCCGTTGCGTAGTTTTAAAGATTTAAGATTACAAAGGGACAGAGGAAGCGACTTTGTTTTATGCTATGTAGTGATGTAGTGAAAACATGAATCCCGCATTTCCCATCGCAACACGCGTAAACGGATGGGGCAATTTGGCTAATACTTTTTTGTTATTTTAGCTATTGTCAGAACAGGGTTCATATGACAATAAATTCGTAGTTCGGGTCAGCCACTATTGTACATATATTAAAATACCACAATGTGATGCGATAAAATACGTAGATTGAAACAACTTCTTTACAAAATTATTCCGAAAATAAACCATTCCATTCCAAACAAATGGGTAGGCAAAGAACAAAATAAAGATCGTTATAAGACAACAATTTCTTAAAAATGTGTACTAAACCTACCTACTAAAGAGCTTGTTTGAGCTTGTAAAAGATGGAGCTTCAACAACGATTCCAGTAAGTCAGTATTTTTTGTTGCTATCATACCTTCTGTTCCGCCTTCGGCTCCGTCACTTTTAAATCTAAGGTTTTATTATAGTAAAGAGCTACAGCAGCCTCCGTCAACCACCACGAAAGGCTCAAGCAAGTCGTCTGGAATCAAATTTAAAAATGTTTACTCCGGTCCTATTAAATTGTTTCCGTTAACAAACCTAGATGTGTCTCTTTCTTCAGGACGCACAAATTAATTTTGATCCAGCATAATTAAAATACACAGTATAAAAAAGAGTACTTACTTATTTGTCCTTATAAACGTAGTTTTTGTTCCTAACATTTGCCTAACAAAAAAAGTATCTCCACGCCCATATCCCCGAAGAGGTAGGCAAAGGCACAACCAGGCACCCACGACTAGCCGAAGACACTAAGTCTCACAATGTGATAGGTGGCAAGCTTATCGCCAACCGGGCACATAACCAACCCCGAGCAACGTTTTTTTTTATTAGGAAATTGGAAAAACCCAATTTTTTTTGTTGCCCGACCCGGGATTCGAAACCGGCAGTCAAGTCCAACAACTGAACCGCTAGACCACAGATGCGATTGCCTAACAAACGCCTAAATTGTGACTGTAGATGTCATTTATTAACCAACGAACAACATGTAGGCAACCAGCGGCATTTAGTTTTTAGAAAATAGAGTAGGCACTTGAGCGTTCTATATATCGGTTTCATAGATTATAAGCTACGCCTACGTGAAAAATAGGACAACGTTATCTTTTAGAGTTCGCACGGCAACCACAATTACATTCCTACTTTATATTAATACTAATGACAAAACTTTCTTCACAAAACAAATTAATTTGTATACCTACCTAACTAGACTACCTAATTCAGTAATAAAGCTGTTAAAATTTAACTACATAACTAATAAAATATATAACAGCTTAAAATAATAATAAAAGTACACGATTACAGGATTACATTACAAGTCATAATAATAAAATAACTACTCGTTATATTATGGAGAGGACAGATTTCATAGTTCACATTAAATTGGCTCTGAAACTGGTAGACCGATTTAAAGATATTTTACCATTGCAGTCCTAGAGAGAGAGGATTGGGGATGTGGCTGGTTAGGTCGCACTTCTACTGACTAAAACCACACGGTATGCCGTCCCTTCCCTTCGCCAGGTGCCGGGGTTGTGGGAACGCTTTCGCACACATCCACTACACCAGCGGCGCCACCCGCAGGCCGTAAAGCCGTCACCCCACGCTGTCTAACAAATGTCCATTGTTACGCGAAAACCACCAGTAACAATAAACTTAAAAGATAAGAAAAGCTAGAAATCCTGGCAAATATCAAAATATATTTCACTAATGACTTTTAGTTAAAAAAAAAACTAATAATAAAAAAATAACAATACCAAAAAGTTATGTTAGTTGTGTGTGTTCTAATAGTTTACGTAATTATTTATTATTATAAATAAGGAACCCAAAACACAATTGTATAAATATTGACTCAAAAAAAAAGTTATTTCTTTCTTTCTTCAAAAAACACACTTTTGAAGTTCCCGTCTCCGGGATACTTTACGGGAATACTTTAGTTTCTATTAAAGGTGTTTGTAAAAAAAATATGGGTAACCCCTAAAAACCTTTTGAATAAAGTAGGTATAAGCTCAGTTTTTTCAAAAATCGAAACAGACGCACGCGCTGCTGATTTATCCCTGCAAATATACTTAATGTAGACATATTTTAAAACTAAAAATTTTAGATTTTATGAAAAACTGAGCAAATACTTAATTAATAGGGTTTATTGGGATTACTCATTTTTTTTCTGTATACATATCTTCAAAAGAAACTAAATGTAATTGATTTTAAAATCAAAATAAAAAATAAGTATTTTTTTAATTTTTTATTCATTTGAGCCAATATTTATACAATCGCGTTTTCTTTTTCATTTTAATAACTTTTTGTTATTGCTACCTAATAATTATCTATTTTCGAAGGTTTAGATATTCGTAAGGACTAATCGCCATAATTGGAACGTATAACTTTATGGCTAGGATATTAGAGCTGCTTGGAAGCAACCTAAGTATAGCTATAGAACATGACAAGATTATTCGTCACATCACTACGCCAAATTATTGGATTTATGAATATAAATCATGAGAAAATATGTTTCTGAAGGTGTTGTTTTGCATATACTTACCTACTTAAATTTTGTAATTAATCTTAGCTAATTTTATACTTTTACATTTATATTAAATACATACTAGCAACCCAGTGCGGCTTGGCTCGTCCGAAAAAAACTTATCTTTGCCTATAACGTGATTATTAATTAACTGTTTTCAATAAATATGAACATGGGTATATTTATTTATGCTCTCAACAAAACGCAAAACATTGGAAATAGTAAAAATTAAAAACAATTGTAAAAATACATGGTATTAGCTATAGCTCGTTTGATCCGGGGCTACGGTTAAAAATATGCTTTAACCATTTTTAGCATTAAACATAAAAAGGTACACAAAACAATCTAAAAGTTAATAACAAGTAAACCAAAACCCGTATAAAAATCCATTTAGTAGTTTTTAAGTTAATAGTGGAAAATAACAAACTTGACTATTTTTGTACTCGTAGTATAACTATAATGTAATGATAATTTCATATTTTAAATCCTTCAAATTTAATTTCAACATTATTTATTTACTCATTCAAATTTTAATTGGAAATTCTTAGTTATTTGTTTCTTTATTTTTAGTTATATAATTTCTTGACAAATATTTCAGGTTTTTAATTAATTTTTTTAATGTAATTTTTAAATCCAAGATAGAATAAAGTACTACAGATTATTATATAGGTACCTACACTTTTCCCTGACAGGTTGACCCGACTACAAATTACAAAAGTATGTGGTTCCAACCGATAACCGGATGGTTTGACCAAAAACTGATGTCATCAACGTTCCAAGTTTTCAAACGAATGTTTAGGTTAGAAAAGAAGTTTTTGTTATTTTAACATTAATACTTTTGTTTTGTGTTGTTGCCATTGTTAGGCGACCGGTACATTTGCGAATTTGCGTTTTGTTTGTGTTTACAATAATCATACAAACACGCTACTACCACCAATCACTACAACGCCTATGCCTGCCTATCCCCTTATCATCCGGATGGTGTTTTGTGTGCCAGGAATTGATAGGAACCAAGATAATATGAAAATGACCTAGAGCAGAACTCGGTGCGATCTCTACATATATTACAGGTGATTCTTTTTTCCCTTTTTAAAGAACTGAATTCGCTTCTGACAACAATACTGACAGCTATAATCAGATTTTAGGTAATAGCCAGAATATTCTTTTTATTTTTTTTGCATTTTAACTTAATAGGTATTACATGAGTTATATTTTTTTTTTGTTATATATTGTTTGTAATTATTATTTGTAAATCGTTATTAGCTGTAACTTATTTGTTTGTACGTTCCCTGTGTTTGTCTGGATCCTGTTTGTAGAATTGATCATCTGCTACCCAACCGGGCAACTCGTAAGAGGCTCGTAAGCGGGGAGCAAAGGCGAAACAAGTCTATTCAGCCTAGGATTAAAGTGTTATGCAACAATTTGCTCGAATAGAGTTATACCGCCTTACCTATTTCTGTCGCCATAATGATTCTGTCATGTTCCTGTCCGAAGTTTAGGTAGGGAAGCTTGCACAATTGGCCTAACATTTTGGTAACAGGACAGTGACGCACCTACAACATCTATGGTGTCTATAAGCTGTGATTATTTTTTACCATCAAAGGCGTACTTGTTCGCTGCTTTGCCATAAAAAGGTATTTAGTACAAAAAATACAATAGTCGCCTCTGTGGTCTAGCGGTCCAGGTATTGGACTTGACTGCATGAGGTCCTGGGTTCGATTCCCGGGTCGGGCAACAAAAAGAAAATTTGGTTTTTCCAATTTTCTAATAAAAAAAAAAACGTTGCTCGGGATGGGACATGTACCCAATCCCTGTGGGTACCCTAGTTGTGCCTCTGCCTACTTGATCGGGGATATAGGCGTGAAGATATTTTTTTAAGTGAAAACTTCTTTAACGGCGTTGCGTAGTTTTTTTGGGGTGCGTAAAAACTTCTAAACTCGCGTCAGGACACGTGACCTGATCGAAAATTCGTAAGACGACGCAAAGCGCTTGCGCGAATAAGACGGTGCAGGGCGTTTGCGCGAATGTTCGTGTTGTCATGTTTATATACGATTGCGCAATAAATTAATATTGTATTTTATCACATAAATTATAGTACTTTCATTCTGATAATTAAAGCAATTCGTGCAAAATTATTCCCTAGCCATTCCAAAATATCAAAAATGCGCAACGTTAATATTCAAGTTTTCACTTCTGCCGGACCTCCCATAGTGCAACCCGTCGTTTTCTTATAATATCATTGATCAATAAAAAAAAATTTATGTATTTTATAAATTTACCTATTTACTTACCTATTGTATTTTTCTAATAAATATTGCATATTTATCAGTGGATAGGTATAAATAGGTACATACTATTATGCTTTTATATCACCAGACCAGCTCAGTTGTACCAACATTCGTTAGTGTTTTAACTGTAAGGTCTCACGTAGGTATGTTTAAAAGTGAAATAAATGCCCATAGTGCTTTTAATATCCATTCCGATGCTTACAAATGAGCTGATGACCTTTAACGTTTGAACAGATCTCCATAAATCTATCTCCATAAAAGATCTCCATTAAAAAAACTATCTTAATCATGTCAGTTTACAAGTTAATGTGCTTTAGATGAACTAGAAAGATTACGAAAGAAAATCATGTAACATTTAATCATTGAAACATTAGCCACCTCCCAGTTCAATCATAGTAAGTACGTTTAATATCCATTCTGATGGTTATAAATAAAATGCAAATTAGCTGACGACCGTAAACGCCTACACAGATAACTATAAACTCTAACAAAAACCCATTTCTATCACGTCAGCTTTCAAACAAAAAGCCTTATCAAAATCCGTCCATCCACTGAAGAACTACGTCAAAGTTATAAACACCCCTCATTTTCTGTCGGGGTTATTAAAATGGAAAGAAAGTTTATAATCGGTTTACAGATTACGGCAAAATCGATTAATATACCTACTTAAACAAAATAATCCCCGTGTTGATCCGGGCTCCTTTGTAGAATAGACCATCTGCCTTCCTGCCAGGCAACTCGTAAAAGGCGAGCATACGCTTAACGTCACTAACACTGTGACAACCTACTAGGTGGTAGAGTTTTGCAGCGACTTACCCGGTTTGGAACCACCGCCTTTCCTATTCCTGCCGCGATAACGTCCAACGCTCCGGAGGGTAAGGTAGCCTGTAAACTTACTTTTGCTTGCTTTGCCTAACACCCCGGCCTCAGGTTGGCAACGCACCATTACCACCTTTGGTGTCTCTAAGCAGCGTGAATTTCTTACCATCAGGAAATCCGTTTGCTTGTTTGCCTTCCATTATTATAAAAAAAAAATATATGTATATACTATGTAACACATATAGCCTCCTCAGTTGAAAAATTTGTAATTATAATAATATAAGTTTTTGAAAGTTCTGTCTAACGTATACGTATGTTACGTAGATACGTCTATTTATTTTGTAAATTGGACACCGTCTGCTTCCGGTGACAGGAATAGGTACGACGCAAAGGCTATTTTATAGGCCGTTTTTAATTTAGATTTTAGCTTGATATGTAAAATCTTTCAGATACAATATTATTTATTAAAATATCTATTTAACCCTAATATTATTAAGCGGTTTTCCATCATTTTTTTGACTTCCTAACATATTTTTCATCATTTGAAGACCCTGATCTTCGGGCACTGTTTCCATGTTATCTACCAACTCCTTCAATAGGTTCTCCAACAATGAGCGTATGTCGTTTAAAAACTTTTGCCAAACGCTAGGGTTTTCATCATTATTCTGGGGATCTTCATCATTATTCTGGGGATCTTCATCATTATTCTGGGGATTTTCATCATTATTCTGGGGATTTTCATCATTGCCATTTTTCAAGTAATTGAGCACACCTTTTGTGCCGTCCATACCAATGTCTCCGGTTATTCGGATTTTCAGTGCATTAGATAATAAAGGTGACACTGAAACAAAACATATTTGGGAATAAGCTACTTGTAAAAGTTTTTATTTCCCTTGCAGATGTAATAATTCAGAAGTGGTCGCCCATTGGTCGAGATAATAAATTTTAATATCTTGTTGATAAGAACGCCATTTTCATTTCTCAAGAGGTACTTTGTTTCCAAACTTTTTAGTGCGCCATTTGTGATCTTTTATTGTTATCATCAATATATTTATTTGTGTGACAAATGCATGGTAGTGTGGTTAATGTTTTGTTTATTGGTTTAATCTATACTTTATAAGCATTATTATTGAAAAATATTAGCGTTCTGCACTTCTCCTACACATTAACTATAAGTGTACCAAACTTTATGCTCCTGCGTCCGCGCAATTTTCGTAAAAAGGGGTCCAAAATTTTTGCTTCATGTTCCAAATTAAAATTTTTGAATTTTTTTTGTGTTGTTAGATTGTCACACCGGTTTTCCATTTTGGCGGGGAGTTTTAGCTACATCTGTTTTTTATATTCATAAATACAGCGTTGTTTTTAGTTGTATCATATTTAGCGTGTTTTACCAATTTCGTAATGGACAAAAATAACGAACAAAGAGTTATGCATTGCCAATGGAATTTCGTTTTCGGACTCAATAAAAATGTTACAAGAGGCTGACGGTGAATCCTATTTCATATTAATATTATAAATGCAAAAGTTTGTATGTCTATTTGTTTGTTTGTTACTTCTTCACGCAAAAACGGCTAAACCCATTTTAATGAAATTTGTCATCCACACACAGAGGGTAACTTGAATTAACACATAGGATAGTTTTTATCCCGAAAATATGTTCCTGTGGGACCATTAACCACGCGGGAAACGCCGCGGGCAACGTTGCCGCTCGGCTTTTTCCAAAACACTTAATAGCATGAGAGCCGCTCAGGACGTGCTAGACCGAGTTAATTCCGATCCAACATTCAAGAAACGCTTTGTCACTGGTAATTGAACATAGGTTTACGAGTATGACGTGCAATCAAACTTGGGAGTGGTGCCTTCCAACTGAACCGAAACCGACAAAACTTGTGTTGTGCGCTTGGAATGCTTGTCGGAAGGTCAAACGGTAAATAACGAATATTATTATAGCAATATGCGGAGCTTAGGAGCACTAATTCGATAAAAGAAGTCAATTTTGTGAAAAGAAAATTCTTGGATCTTGTTCAAGGAGAAAGCGCTATTGCACAAGGTCATCATAGTTAGTGAATTTTTGACCAAATACTCAAGAAATACCTTTGAACAACCACCATTTTTACTAGATTTGGCTTTAGCTGACTTTTTTTTCTCCTAAACTTAAATTACCACTTCGTGGCACCCCTTTTCAATCAGGAGGAGATATAAATTCGCGGCGAGAACTGGTGAACTTATTTACGAACATCGTTTAATAAATCTTTTCATTATTGACTTACGGCCAATATTAATAATCAATCCTAATCCAAAACCTGCTGTAAAAGATTGATATTTTGATCCATTTTTATGTTATCGCTTGCCAATAACATATCTGTGGACAGGATTAATATGGCAATTAGGTATGGGATAGGCCGCCGGATACACAGCTATCTAGATGCCTTCTTCCCCATATCGCGTACTCATCGCATCACGTCGGAACGAATGGATTTTGCTATTTTTTAATGTGTTGCTTATTGTCAGGAAAAGGCTGATATGAAGATAAACCAGGAAAATTATAGGGAAACTGGGAAAACCAATGCTTTAATTCATACAAACTGTTTATGTCAAGCGATACGAAGTTCGCTGAATTGGCTAGTAAAATATAAATAAATGTTAAAATAAAAACACTAAGGAAACACTTACAAAGCAATATCATGAGGAACATTTCTATGTATAGGTTTCTATGTTTGACGCACACGCGTATTTAAATGTTTGGTAAAGAAACAATAAATTTAAGTCGTTACAAAAACGAATTACAGTTTAAGGTAGTTAATCGTAAGTAATTAAGTATTATTGCGTTTTTCTTTACGATTCGACTATAAAACAAGAAAATATGAAAGAATATATAATGCTAACATATTTCTGTACAGTGTGAAAGCTTTATGCCAGATTGAAAATTTTTTAGAGTCCAGTAATTAGAGCACTTTATTATTATTAAAACACTTTTAATTGCATCGTAGGTCTCTATTTTATGGAATCTTAGAATCTTAGCTTAGCTTGAAAGAATAGTTAAACACTAATCAAGGGTCGTAACAAAACAATAATTTGAAAAAATCAGACCATGGTCAGAATCTTCAGGACGCCATGCCAAATCCAAAATATTTCATTTTTAGAACTTCCGTCACGTGCGCTGTATGAACAGTCAAAGTTTTTTATTATTTTTTTTTATACAAGAGGAGGCAAACGAGCAAGTGGGTCACCTGATGGAAAGTGATAGCCTCCGCCCACGGACATTCGCAACACCAGGATGATCATAGATGCGTTGCCGACCTTTAAGGAATGAGTACGCTCTTTTCTTGAAGGTTCCTAAGTCATAATCGTTTGGGAATACCGCCCTCGGTAACTGATTCCACAAAGGGGTAAAAAATGTCTTCGGAATCGCACAGTTGTAGATCGCTACGCATCAAGATGGTGGGCATGATACTTTAAACTCTGCCGCGAAGTCCGAAGGTGGAAATCAGCGGCTGGAATTAAACCAAACCACTCCTCAGAACATTCCCCATGATAGATGCGGTAGAAAACATTGAGGGACCGAACATCTCTATCTCTATCTCTCAGCGCCAAGGGATCAAGCCGATTGGTAACTGCCCGGACATTGACAATTCGAATTGCTCTCCGTTAAAGTCGGTCAAACGGAAGGAGCTGGTACTGTGGAGCCCCTGCCCAGAGTTGAGAACAGCACTCCACATGAGGCCGAATTTACGCTTTGTATAGTTGTAAGCGATAGGTCTTCATGAAATACTGTCTCACTTTACTGAGCACACAAAGTTTTTTAGAAGCTATTTTAGCCTTCTCCTCCAGATGACCACGAAATTCAACATCACTCGAAATGTCAATGCCAACTATACCAATGCAGGCTGTGGCAGTAAGGGAAACACTCTCAAATCGAGTAGATGCGTCGAAGGGAGTCTTTTTAGCGGAAAACGCGCAAACTTGTGTCTTGCTAGGGTTAAATTGCACCAGATTTTGCTGACCCCAAAACGAAATTTCAGACAGGAGATTGTACTGTAGGTGATTAAACAAAAAAATTGTAGTTATAAGGACCTCTCAAAAAATACAATAATCGCCTCTGTGGTCTAGCAATTCAGTTGTTGGACTTGACTGCATGAGGTCCCGGGTTCGAATCCCGGGTCAGGCAACAAAAAGAAAATTGGGTTTTTCTAATAAAAAAATGTTGCTCGGGATAGGATATGTGCTCGGTTGGCGATAGGCTTGCCACTTATCACATTTTTCGCATCTTAATGTTTTTCATAATACCCAAGGACATTTTTCTACTCGATTGTCAAGCATATTGCCAAATGGACACATATCCAATCTCATGCAACGTTATTTTCATAAGAAAATTGAAATATACATTTTCTATTTTTTGTTGCCTTACCCGGGAATCAAACCCGGGACCTCAAGAAGTTAAGTCCGACGCGAGACTTCTAGACCACAGACGCGACATTGTCGCTCAATACAATATATATTAATACTATATTTTTTTATGATGAACCGACTTACTAAAAAGCCGACACTTTGTGACTGTGCACTTATCATGGTGAAAGACTAAAAAAGCAAAAATAAATAACATAAATATAATTCAACTAAAAAGCAGAAAATATTTGCTATGAGTTTAAGTAAAACATTTTGTGTTTAAGATAAAAACATTTTATAATAAAAAAGCGTGAGGTGGTAAGTTTTAATTTGTGTAAATACTTTATTGTAAGATAATTGGAAACAGGAAATGTATCTATTATAAAATATATTTAAACGAGAGGTACATTTAAGATGTATATATTTTATTGTAAATTTATAAAATCATCATCATCATATTTATCACCAATATCATTTAACAATATTTATTTAAGACAAATATTATTGTTTTCTAGCAAACTTTTTTATGCTCGAATAATTTAAAAAAAATAACTTGTGAAAAGTTTCTGCTCAATAACATTTTTGAAATAAGAAAATTAAATGACTTCTCCTTCGCCAATGCAGATAATTGAGAATAAAAATTGTACCTTATCTAATGTATCTACTTTAAAACCCTCACACCCAGCAGTGTCTAAAGTCAAAATTTCAGTTTCAACATTTAATCCGTTGTCGGCAATTCTGTTCCAAAAAAAGACGATTAGCACTCGGAGACTGCCGCGGAAGCTATTGCATAAGCAGGCATGCGCAGTAACGTTACAATTAATGCCAACTATAACCGAGTTGCTGAACTAAATAGACAAGCGTGATCAAAAAGTCATTAAAAGTTCTGCTCTTCATCTATAGATGGCAAAACTAAAAAGTATCACAACAAAGCTTTCTCTTGCTAACAATAATTATTGTCTTTTAAAATCACGTGCACAAGAAAACTAAAAAAAAACATTTACTACACAACATTATACTAAATCATTTACATTTTTACACGAGTATTTGTTTATTTATTTTAAAGAATATAGAACAGCTAAATTCTTTTGAAATGAAAACTTCTTTAGCGGCATTGCGCTCTTTTTTGGAATGGGTAAAAACTTCTAAACACGCGCCAGGACACGTGACCTGGCCGAAAATTCGTAAGTCGGCGCAGGGCTTTCACTTCTGCTGGCTCTCCCGGAGTGCAACCCATCTTTTTTTTTACCAAACCTTAATATTAAATTATCGTTCTGTATACTTTGAATACAGTTCCAGTATTAAAAGTTCTTATACTGATAATTTGATATTTTTAATAAGTACTTCACACCTAGCAAAAGTAATAGCTACTCTATTATTTACTATTTCGACTATGTTTTTGAAGCATCTGCTTTATCTTTGCTAACGGGTACAATTGAAAAAAGAGGGATATTTGTATATCATTAATTAAATAAATTTAAATGGGTTTATTCTTAGCATTTTTTCACGGGTCATCCTTCACAAATTTAATTATCTTACTCAAAGCCTCGAATCTTACCGATGCTAGGTCACACCAACCTTTCCGTATCTGTTAGTATATAATTTCGGTACTTTTTTGTGGTACATTTCGACACGGTTAGACCTAGAACTGACGGCTTGGTTTTGAACGCGTCCGCAGCGGTTGCGGGCCTACAGGTTCTGTAGAATGTAAATTTATATGCAAAAAGTAAGAGCACATTTCACGACGCGTTTTACACCCGCAACGCCCGCGGTTGTTGCGGTTCCCGCAGCAATCATAGCGTATAGACACCCTAGATGTAGTAGGTGCGTCGCTGCGTGGCGGGGGGATTAAGCCAATTGTGCAAGTCCACCGGCTGCCCTACCCTCCGGACCAGTGTTGCCTGGTGTTCGATATTCTACCGAACCGTATTTCAAGCATTATGTTCTGTGTTCGGTATCACTAAAATACCGAAGAAAGGACTGCTTGGTACTGTCTTCTGATTACTTTTTCTCCCTCAGGTACGATTTGACTGTCAGATTTTACATGACTAAACGCAGGTATCATGTTTCGACATAAGCGCGTTCACGCGTTCGCTTATAGATTTCTCGCGTTCGCATGCGAATGTGGAGCGTCCATGAAGTTTTAAACATTCTCAAATTTTAAAGAAATAAAAGTTTAGCCCCAGACAGGATTTGAACCTTTCGTGTCAAGCCGACGAATTCTATAACAATGTCGAGCTACTGAGTATTCAAGTTCAGTGGCGAAATTTTTAATTCCTTTCTGTACCGTTAACGCGGGTACTTATATGCTATAGATACACATTTATACACATACACAGTTCTGAGTAAATACCAAGTGACTTCATCGTTTCAGATAAAATTCACATTTATAGTGGCCATAACTTTCATTTCTCTCAAGGTATTTTGAAATAATAATACCGCTGGTCCGGTTCTTGTATCAGTATGGTCAGATCATGCCATAAGGTTACTCCTCTTTGCCTATCCATTTCATTGTGTCTCACTATATTTTATTTTAAATATATGGGGCAGTTAAAGCAGATAAATCACTGCTGGAAGCTGGAATGAGTTACTATCTGTAAAGTAAGTATAATGCAACAGCAAGCTTCTGGTGTGTGTCCATTGGACCTCAACCGATTATTTAACCGCTCGTCTTGCAACCGCCGTCCGCGCGATCATCCACCGCCAAGTTCGCGGGCGATAATTTCAACCGCGGCGACTGCATGACCGCATAAATTACCGGTCTCGTGAGTTTTGTAATAAAACCGCAGAACCGCGATCGCCACGGGTGTTGGTAAAAATCGCTCCGTGAATTCTATCTCTTACAGCGTTACTAACGCAATATCTCAGTGTCCCTAATTAAATGGCCAGCCAGCATTATTTGAACAAATAGCACTACGATAATCTATCAGCTATACTGTAAAGAGGTTTAATGTTTAAGAAGTTGTTATTGTTTGTATAATCGGGCACATAAATGACTAATTATACTTACATGCAAGAGGTATGGAATATGGTTTAGACTCGACGGAAAATAAAAAATAAATTCACATTTCTGTTTAACCAAAAAGTGTCCCTAATTAGTTGGCCACGACTGTATATATATTATTACGCGCTTGAACGCGTAATTATTTTTTTATTATATTGGTTATTGTTAGGAGGAGGATCATATGTATGGAAAAACTGGAAAAGTTGCTGGTTGAAATGGAAAAACCACTCCTCAATTTTATCCGTATATTAAACTGTAAGTAGCCGTTAATGTGAAACGATATGAAGTTCGTCGGTTTGGCTCGTACCCATATAAAACAAAAAAAATCAACCTTTTTTAAAAAATAATTCAGTCGAGATAATTTAAATTAAGCCTTTTTTTATGTTAAATACAATCTAGAAAAAATAATTAATACTTTTTCTTAGTATAACTGTCACGTAACTGCAATAACCAGAACACGTTGCTCAGAAACTGGAATATGGCGTACCTAACGATAGTGAAATATTTAGGTAAGACCTCGAAAAAGCGGCAATCGGTATTTTGATACCAAGGTTCAAGGTTTCAGGTTCAGAAAAAGAAATTTGGAATCGATATTATTGAAAAAGGTTCAGTCGAATTACCTAATCAAGGACATTTTTTTTTAATTCATTCAATATAGAGTTTTGTTAGTAAGATATTTTGTTAACAGTAACGCATAACAAAAACAAAAATAACAATGATCGAGCACTATCTGCTATCTTAGATAGGCTAAAGAAATAGGCCCTAAACCAATAACGAGTTTCACTTGAACGATATACATAACTAAAAACACTTTTTCATGATTATGAATTCATTATTCACTATTTAAATCAGTTGTCATTGAAATCCTAAAGTTATCGGAAATATCATAAGCATAACAAAATGTTTATAGTGCGAAGAATAAAACTTTTAATGCTTTGAAAAGATACTGCGTCAACTGTTTTGAATAAGAATTATTCAGGAGGTTCATAGGTTCCTCATTTATATACATGAATATAAAATTGATTTAACGCAGATATTGAAGTTACTGTTAGTCGTATTTCGAAAGGTTATAGGGAACGGTAGTCGGGAATATGGATCTGGAGACTCAAAGTAAGGAAAGTAGCGAAAGGAATAAGTTTGAGGCCTCAATATGTGAACTGAAGACCAAAAATTTTGTGTCTCCACTGGATATGGAAAAATACGGTACGTTTTTTTACTACAATATTATTCAAACGCTTACTGACTTAAAATTATAAGACATCAAAATTCCGCGTAAATCCACCACTGCTTTATCTTTTCCTATCGCCATAACATCAGTGCTCGCTACTATTTTTTCCCACTTGGGAATGTAGAGTCAACTTGGTCACACAAAAAGCTTCACTTGAACTTCGGAGTGGCAATGTGAATTAAATCTTAGATATAAACAAAAATACGTGTGAAATTCATAATCTTGCCTGTGAGTAGGTAAATATCGTTCAGTGATCTGTCTTGCTCTATTCCGTCATCATTATCATCATCATCATCCTAGAGTTGATCCCGGTTGCACCTCACGTTTAACCGTAGGTTGCACCTCACGTTTAACCGTAGGTTGCAACTCACGTTTAACCTTAGGTTGCACCTCACGTTTAACCGTAGGTACGGAGAGTCCATCTCTCTACTCTTACTTTTCAACTTCACTAAGTCTTCATCTTTCCTGATAGTGAGTTATTTGGCTCATTTATCTTGTTCTACAACGTAAAACTAGTACTACTGATCTCCTCCTCTTTTACCTAAACCTACAAGTAGTAAGACACTTAGATATTTGTTTAATTGTTTGTGTTTAGGCATTTGTGATTTATTTATACCGTTACGCTAAGTTCCAAAAATTCTGTTTAACTACCTACATTAACTATACTTTTTACTATTAATAAAAACAAAGTTGTTGAACAAAGTTTTTTGTTTTTGTCAACATACCGAAGACATACCGAAGACAAATCGCTGTACCTAGTGGTGAGAACTGCGGACATTTTAAAAGCGACACCAAACCTTTTAGAGCTGAGCCAAAGCTGTGCAAGAAACACAAAAAATATATTTTCAAAACATGGAAAAAACACTATTAATTTTAAGATCTAAATATAATTTACTAGCAACCCGGCTCGGCTTCGCTCAGGTGATAGTCTGTAGGAATCGTAAAGTTTCCAATGGGCTTGATTTTTCCAACATATCGAACAATATCGTTATGTTTCACTTTGTCACCCAAAACTTTTACTACGTGTTAAGGTTTGTTTCATATTAAGTAATGAATTCTTTAAAAAAACATGGCAACCCTATACGTAACTTGACGGTTTATGCGAAATTTTACATTACATTGGTTTTTCTCCAGCTTATCCGCTATATAGAGAACACGAAGGTGTCATTTGGTACCTACGAAGGTGAGCCTTTTTAACGTAATGTTTGCGCTTTACGTTTTATATATGTCGCAGCCAAGTGAGTAAAATAGCTGTTTAGTAGCACAGCTATAGTTGCATAGCAATAGAGTATCTATTTTTTCGCGGGACACGCGACGCGTATGGTTTACGTACAAAATACATCGGTGCATATTCATCTCTGTAACATGTAGATTTTGCTTTATTATAGTTTATACTCTATAATACAATTCCGGTACGGCCATGCTTCAATGACATAAAAAAGATATTGTTTTGCACATACATCCTTTTACCTCGAATATTTGCCGACATTTTGTTTTATACCATTTGAAAATCAGCTAGTTATCATACCTATTATTAAACGCCTCCTTATCTCATAAATAATTAGTAAAAGCTATGGTTTTTAATTACAAAAAACACTAAAAAATTTAGATAGAACCTAAACAAAAGACAAACGAAAACGAACATTTATACAAACACGTGTGCATGCATGCCTACATAGAATAATAAACACTTCCCATAGGTTGCATAGTCGAGTTAAAAGGGTTGTAGGTTTTTTCAACCAAAATTTTCAAATTCCTATTTTATATCTTCCTATACATCTATTTACATACAAATAAATAAAATAGCAGTGTCTGTTTGTGATATTAAAATAACCGCTTCTAACAACATGCACATGAATGAACATTTTGTCAAAAAAGTATCGGGAATTGATTATTTTTTATAGCTCTAAACTTAAATTTGAAGTGAATACTTCTTTAGCGACGTTGCGCATTTTTTTAAAATAGTTAAAAACTTCTAAACTCGCGTCAAATCGTCAGAACGTAAGACGGCGCACTGCGCATGCGCAAATAAGACGGTGCGAGATCTAAAATAAAACGTAGATTTATAGCTGTTTTTGTATTGTTTTCCGAAGAGTATAGGATGCGCAATAGATAATACGCCGTAATATACCTACCTCCCATTATATTCTCACAGATAGCAGATACGTATAATATCAACAGACATTGCTCTATTTGTTCCATCTTGAAAATAAGATTTATGTGTAGACGAGAAAAATGTTCGATGTAGGTACAGATAATATGACGACGCTCCTAACCGTCACGTATTTTCACTTTAGCGAGTTTTTGTCAAGCCAACCTAGGTTATTGATATGAAAATAATATTTGTGCATAAAAGATAGTACTTTCATACTGATAGTCAAAGCAATTCGTGAAAAATTATTCCCTAACCATTCCAAAATATCATAAATGCTCAACGTTAATATTCAAGTTTTCACTTGTGCCGGCACTCCCGGAGTGCAACCTGTCTTTTTTTTGTTATTTTCTTGTTGTTAGATTGGCACAACTGTTTTTATTTCATTTTGTCGCGGAGTTTGAGTTGCATTCGTTATTTATATTAAATGCAATGATGTTTTTAGTTGGAAATTTCATAATGGATAAAAACATCGAACAAAGAGTTTGAACATTGAAAATATTACAGATGGCTTACAATGAATCGACTTAATCATAAACTCGTGAATATGAGTGGTACAAAGCGTTCAAAAGCAGTCTGTTTCTCTGTTAGGCCATCAACGTCTGCAACTGAAGTTTACATTTCAAAAGTGAAGGAAAACAGTGACTGAAAATCCTCATTCAGCTTCGAGAGAGATAGGCCGTCGAACTTTCTGTATCTCACGAGTGGATCCGTATCATTTTAACCAATTATGAAAAAAAGGGTATGAAACATGCTGCCGCTCGTAACATCCCCAAAATCCCAAAAGACTTGAATTTTTTCCAAAAAGTCAATTGCATGAGAATCGTTGAAGTCAATTGCAAACCAGCATGCTTCAGATGCACTGTTATTTGAGAGGAGACCCAAGTTTATGAGTTTGTTGGTTGTCAACAAGCTTCGAAGTGCTGCATCCCAAATGAACCGAAACTGAAAAAAAAGTTGTGTTGTGCGCTCGGATTTTTGCTGGAGGGTCAAACGGTTAATAAGGAATATTATTTTAGCGTGTGTTTAGGAGAATAAATTCGACGAAAGAGGCCAAATTTGTGAAAAGAAAATTCTTGGATTTTGCCCCAGACAAAGCGCCTTTGCACAAGGCCATAGTAGTGAACGAATCTTTGACCAAACACCCAAGAAATACCTTTGAGCAACCAAAATATTCACCAGATGTGGCTCCAACTGACTTTTCTTTAACTTAAATTACCACTTACGTTTCACCCCTTTTTAATGGGATCTACTCCGAAACTACTAAGCCAATTTTAATAAAATGTCCCTATTATCTGTGCTTTGGCCTTGCTACTCTCTTTACAAAATATATTTCAAGCTAGTTTTTAATGTAATAGGGCTACATAATCATTTTGAAATTGATTTTGTTAAATTTTTATATTGTTATAGCAATTAAAACTTTCAATTATTATAAAGACTTTTTTTATCATTCTTTATAAATATATATTTATTTAACTATGTATAATTTGTGGTTGCTTTTTTAATTTATAGTAATCGTTTATTTTTTTAGTTGTTTTTGTTATCCGTAAGTATTGTAATTGTAAAAATAATTAATTGATGTCATAAAGTAAGTAACATATAGTAAAATTAGAATTATATTTTTGTGTAGTGATAGTATCTTCAGTTGTTTTTGACTTGCTATGTATATAATAAGCAAGTGTGTATTTACGTACCAACTCTATTTATTGTTGTACTACCGAGTACGCTTGCAAGAATATATACACACACAGCGAAACAGATTGATTTTTAAGACTTTTTAAAACAGACAGACAGACAAAGCTTCCAAATAGCAGACTTTTTTAAGCAGACGGCTCTTCTGATGGCATGAGACAACTGCGACTCACATACACTATAGATGTTATAGGTACGTTGCGACGCGACGTATGTTATAGATACCTTGTGGCCAGGGTGCAAGTTAACCGGCTAAATTATCCTCTGGACCGGTACATGACACTAAGGCGGTAAAAGTATCTACTCATAAACTAACATACGTTATAGTATTTTTTTTTTATGATATTGGAAGGCAAACAAGCAGACGGATTTCTTGATGGTAAGAAATTCTCGCCGCCTAGAGACACCAAAGGTGGTAATGGTGCGTTGCCAACCTGAGGCCGGAATGTTGGGCCTCGAGCAAAAGTAAGTTTACCGGCTACCTTACCCTCCAAACTTGTTGTCTTATCCCATTAGAAATCTCAACAAACTTTGCATTTATAAAAATAATAATATGACAACGATAAGATCGTGATGGAATTATCCTAGTTCTAATTAGTCTAGATTCAAGACTGATTTATAGTCTACATGCACACCTGAACTTGATAATGTTACTCATAAGGTAATTAAAAGTAATTGTTTGTATAAAAACAACAAGTATTACCAACTGCCAGCGTCTTCGCCTGCTGGTTTTCTGTAAAACTAATTTCTAAACTTCAAAATTTATGACTTGAATAATATATACCCAATTTTGACGTTTGCCCCTCTCCCACTGGAACACCCAGGATTAAAAATTGCCTATAACCAAGGGAGGTAAGTACTAACAGAGTACCACATCTTGTTACGACTGGTTTAGTGGATACCTACTCTGTTGCTTAACGCTGCCACATATATTATCCTTTGTGACCCTTAGCAAGGATAGTGTGACGACCACTGATCTTAACCTAATCGATATTTTCTTTCTTTCTTTAGGTATTGGCCTTCACGTTAGCACTTTGCCATTAGTCAAGTAGAAATTTGAATCTAATTTTATATCAATTTTAATCAATTATAATTAGTCATCAGTAAGTCATGTCTGGGTCTTGAGTAAAACGGTGGCTTCGTTACTCAAGCTCTTCTATTGAGATTTGGCGGCAGCGAGGAAATAGACGATACACTAATTTCTTCATGATTACTTCATTTGTGCACTTTCACTGAACAAAACTAATTTAATTCCCACCTAAATTAGCTAATTTCACTCAATATAAACACGAAATTCAATAACTATGAAAAAATTATGACCATCTTCATTCACGATGGCGCCAAAACTCTAATCGATACTTACAACAAAACTAGAGAAACGTGAATTCTGTTCATTATAGATATTAAAAAAAAATTGGAGCATGCATCTTAAAATGGGCAGCACAGTACCTACACTCCAAGCATTTTTAGAATTGTCATCTGTCTGTCTGTATCATGACCGCTTTTTACGCCTTCTGTAACACCTTCACATACGCTGGCGGCAGTTCTTTTTAACTCCCAACGGAAAAAGAGGGCTGTGATAAGTTGGCTGTGTCTGTCTGTGACATCATATTACAATATAGCTATATTGTAAGTAGGTTTTGTCGAGGGTCATTGAACATTTTTGATTTTAAAAGTAAGTAAGCATCTTCACGCCATATCCCCGAAGAGGTAAGCAGAGGCACAACCAGGGCACCCATGACTAGCCGAAGATACTGAGTTTCACAATGTGATAGGTGGCAAGCCTATCGCCAACCGGGCACATATCCAATCCCGGGCAACATTATTTTTATATAGAAAACTGGAAAACTCAATTTTTCTTTGTGTTGCCCGACCCGGGATTCGAACCCGGGACCTCATGCAGTCAAGTCCAACACCTGTACCGCTAGACCACAGAGGCGATATTATATTATTTTTAATTTTAGTTTTATAAATATAGCCAGTTGCAGGCTTTGTTTAAAGGCATTTCGATTAACTTCGCTATGACATGTAGTTAACTATTACAATTTCTTTTATAACGGCCGCACAATGCCACGATTTGACGAGGGGTGCACATTGTCTCGAAATCACACGGCCCGATAATCGAATTATCGCATTACGAGTTTATAAATGCACGCAATATACATAAAAAACCCTTTTCTAATTGGACACTAATTTCCTTGTTAGGTACCTGTACGTTTTAACAATTTTTTGGGAGGAAAATAGGGGATGATTTTTCGTTTACTTATTGTTTTTAACGCTGTTAATTAGCCTATCTCATAAACCTATCTTAGCGCAATTCATATGAAGTTTATGCTAAAAATTCTGATTATGAGCTCCCCGATGTCAAAAATAAAAGTTAGTAAATTTTCCATTAAACACTAAAAATGAAAAAAATTGAGACTGAAATAATTAAAACTCCAAACTAAACGAATATTTAAAGTGCTTCATCAGTTACCTATTGGTTTCTAATAAAAAAAAACAGTTGGCTAAATTAATAATGTAAACATTTATTACTTATTCAATAAATAATTTAGTATCCATTAGGGTTGCTATTTAAATTACTGACAGCCGCACTGAGAGACGTCTACTATCTTTTATTCAGTTATTAAGTCGTAATTTTCTATACAAAATTGTGGCTTTTTTTATGAGTGGAAATCCTCATGGATTTTTCCGCGATTCCTGCTTGCGGGGGAAGTGGCGGGTTATGCCGGACTCCTAAAAAAAAGTAAAAAAGCTCATCCGCTCAGAAGACCCAATCTTCTGATGCCATCACTTTGACCACAGCAGCATGGGGTCACACCATGTCTTACGTCCCGGGCTACTTTTTAAGCCAACTGACACCCTGATCAGTAGACTCACAACCCCAACCCCCTTTTAGTCGCCTCTTACGACAGGCAGAGGATACTGTAGCCCTATTCGTCGCCCGCAAGGGCCTATACAAAATTGTGGCTTAAAGGTAGGTTAAATGTCATCTCAGAGTGCGACCGTGACTGTAATCAGCTTGACCAATTAATATAAACCGCTTCAACTTTTCTTATCGCCACAGCGGAAGTGCGTGCCATTGTCGAATAAGGTGCGAAGGTATACTTAATTAAGTCGATCTCAGTACTAACATGTATGTTTATTGGTGATTTTATTCATTTGTGTCCTTCTGATATAAAAAATGATCTTTTTTAGACGATGGCACAGTCACAGAGGCATATCAAAAAGCATATCAGCGGTCAATTAACGATCCCGAAGGTTTTTGGGGAGAGGTTGGGAAAGAGTTGGTGTGGACTCGACCCTGGGACAAAGTTTTGGACAACAGCAATCCACCTTTCACAAAATGGTACGTAATTCATTTTTAACTTGATGTAGAGAAATAGCCGTTTTCGTAGATTGTAGATATTTATTCATCGTCATCGTAAGCCAAAGCGAAATTATTTTCATTTGTTTTCGAAATAAATATAGTAACAAAAACATTAAATTTTCATTACATCAAATTATCAACATATATTACCGCGTTGTTATGTGCAAAATATTTAATATTTAAATAAATAAAATATTGTTTAGGGTGATTAAAAACTTTAAGATTTATTAATCAAACGAAAATTGTTTTTAATTAAATAAAAAATATTTTTAATTAAACAAAAATATTTTAATACATTTTATGATTAACTATATAATTAACTATCTGTTACCCGCGGCTTTACCTCCAAGGTGCTCTTTGAGTAAGCGTTTGCACGGGGCTCTACTACCTAATAAACTCGATACTTGATTAAATTTGGTACTATCTTGATTTGGGGCTTTAATGTTACATTACATACGATGTTTAACTTCTTAGCCTCAATTTGGCCACACATCATATTCAGCTTTGATCTTTTTCAAGGGCGCGTTTTTCCTGTCATTAGAGGATCCCCCTGTTCATTTGCTTTTCTATAAGTACCAAAGAATATATATGATGTCGGTAAAATTAACGATATTTTGCTTTTTTTCGAAGGTGGGTGGGGGGAGAGTTGTCTGTGTGCTACAACGCAATAGACAGGCACGTGCTGAATGGACGAGGAGATCAGATTGCCCTGGTTCACGACTCGCCGCTAACAGACACGGTGCGCCGGTTCACGTACGTGGAGCTGCAGGATCAGGTAACGCTGTCTACTTAAACATTCATCTAAGTCTGGAACTTTTCCAAACTGGCCCATCCTGTATAGCCTACCTCTATTCCACGCAAACTTTGCCTCGGTCAATATCCCAGCATGGTTTCAAAAGAGTCTGAAATCATACGTCCGAATGCTCATATGAAAAACGTAAGGAATGTAGAGGAAGTTAGGGAAGTCTCTAGAAATCGTAAGACATAGCTCTCGATCTTTCTGCCTATTTTGAAAGAGATCTGACGTGACGAAATGCATGTATGTAAATTCTGTTATGTGCCAGACACGATTGTCTGTACTAT
The DNA here is from genome assembly GCA_002245475.1 of Calephelis virginiensis. Lineage (NCBI taxonomy): Eukaryota > Metazoa > Arthropoda > Insecta > Lepidoptera > Riodinidae > Calephelis > Calephelis virginiensis. Next base: position 109,763 of record NJDC01000177.1, read on the forward strand.
ACCAAGAAAAGACTTTATCATATTATGCTTTTTATAACAACCAGAACCGGAAAAAAAATTGAATTTTATAATAAAAATAACTTTGCCCGGGATTGGATATGTACTCGGTGGGCTACCCGGTACCCGGTAGGCTTACCACATTGTGTTACTTAGTGTCTTCGGTTAGCCGTGAGTGCCCTTGTTGTGCCTCTGCCTAACTCTATAATGATATGGGAATTTAAGAACAATCAGTTACATATAGTATGTATTATATACCCAGACAGGTACGTGAAAAGTAGTGGCGAAGAGCAGGTCTGATAAATATTATTTTTTTATGATATTGGAAGGCAAACAAGCAGACGGATTTCCTGATGGAAAGAAATTCACGCCGCCTAGAGACACTAAAGGTGGTAATGGTGCGTTGCCAACCTAAGGCCAGGATGTTAGGCCTCGAGCAAAAGTAAGTTTACCGGCTACCTTACACTCCAAGACGGATCACGTCGTGACGTTATGGCGGCAGGAATAGGTAAGGTTTTTCATATGGTACCAATCCTGGTGAGTCGCTGCGAAACTCTACCACCTAGTCAGATGTCACGGTGCTAGTGACGGTAAGCCTATGCTCGCCTTTTACGAGCTGCCTGGCAGGAAGACAGATGGTCTATTCTGCAAAGAAGCCCGGACCAATACGGGGCAAATACAATTGTACTATTTTCTATAACATGTTAAATAGTATAAAGTAGTATTTAATAATCTTATTGATTTAATTGTAGGTTTGTGTGTTGTGTACAAAAATTATGTTGGACATGTAACTTATTAATTAAATTTGTAATTTTGAAGTTTCATTGTTATTCCGAACATTCACATACCTGCTTCGAGAAAAATGGTCGAAAATATATTTATTCATCAGGTCTCAAGATTAGCTGGAAAGCTGTCATCCTTGGGCGTGACTAAGGGTTCGAGGGTAGTTATATACATGCCGCTAATACCGGAAGCTGTGATCGCCATGTTGGCTACCAATAGGATAGGGGCTATACACTCTGTTGTGTTTGGAGGTAAGTACTACGAGTATATTATTTCGATTCCAAAGAAGCCAGCGTCATTTTTTTACCTTTAACTAAGTAGACTATCTAAGTGAGAGATTTGTGTTGATGTCAAATAATTTAGTGCTTGCCGTTTACCTACCACTGATCGTATTATCTAGTCTCTTTTGCTACATGGATCCTTGAAAGCCCGGTAAGTTCCAATAGGAGGTAGATATTACCTTTTTATTTGAACGAATACCTAATAGCATTGTGATGCATTCGCATGTGATCTCAGAGAAATAATTGCGGTACCGAAATATCTGCGGAACCTTAACGTACTATAGCTTTCATACTTGTAATTCACTTTGCGCTGCGATATACCATACGCGAAATTCCCAAGGGCATCGCCAAGGGGGGCAGGGCAAAAGGGGGCAGCTGCCATCCCCTAGTGATTCTAAAAAAAAATGATAAACTTGACTTGATCGATTATTGTAGTACTTTTTCTACTAGTTTGCTACTATTTAGAACGAAATGCAAAGCAAGTCAAAAAGTCGAGGGTACGAGGCTCCCGATTGAACCTGCAATGTATATTTTTCTTAATTTCCGTATCAACTCTACCACTAATGGTCTTGTTGGTAACGAATGTATCTCGTTTGGCCTTATTTAAGTTTGATCAAAGATTTGACTAGTAATTTTTGTAATATCATAGGCTATAATGTATTGGAGTTCAAATTGTTAGTTATTAAGACAGTTTTAAGCAAAAGACTTGCTATACTTTTCTACCAAATTTGGGCTCAATCGGTTAAGGGTACTTTGAGTGCCTTATGAATATTTTGGTGTTTTTTGGAATCACCGGAGCGACTGCCATTTGGCCTCCGGAGAAGGGAGCTACCGCTCCCATTGTACAGCAGGATGCACCAAAAATAGGTTAACTTGAGGATTACTACCTTACAGTTTAGTTTCAAGATTAAATTCACACATACAAAGTAAAGGCTTGTTTTTTAAAGGTTTAGTTATTTCAAGGTTTTGCTGCCAGAGAGCTACGCACAAGAATAGAACACGCAGAACCTACCGTTATTATTGCAGCTAGTTGTGGCGTGGAGCCTAAGAAGATTGTCAGGTTTGATTTTTTAACTAACTTGAAAAGAGGAGGAGGTTCTCAATTTAACTGTATTTTTTATGTTTGTTACGCGATTACTCGACCAATAGTCAATCGTATGTGATGCTTTTTATTTAGAAAGGTAGTTCATAATACTGTGGTGGTACCATATAAATTTTATCATAATCCAGGGAGTGGTTTTTTGAGTTGACGACTACAATAATGAGCTAATTGTAGCTGTCTGGAACGAAAGGTATCTCTTTGATTTTTACACATTAAAATGTATTTTATAATAGTAAAATTTGTTTTCTTGAATGCCATGCCATAAAAGATATCGCTCAGAATCAACAAAATATACTTATTATGATATCTGACACCTTGTTGAAAGAGGGATTACTATATATGTCTAACTCCATCGACCAAGCCGGAGACAGACCTTGTTGCTGGCGTTGTAGGTAACAGTCCAATGCATTTAAATAATGATGTGTCGGGCTGAGCACTCTGCTCGGCCCACAAAGCTCGGTGAAGTTGTAAAAACCGCGAGGTTAGCAACAAGTTAGTCATTCAAAAAAAAAAGACGACCCAGCCGCAAGCGAGGGCTTGATTCCAGACAAGGAAAGGATTTTATGATGTCTGTGTTTTCGGGTGTGGTTGTTTATTATATTTATTCCGGTATCTTAAGTTTCAGTAGTTCTGTGTATTTAATGTCGCTGACTAATCACATAAGCACACATTTTTTTTACTTTAGGTTAGTTAATTAGGTAGGTTAGGTTAAGTGAGAATACTCTATCATTGATTAGTTTATTCACCAAGCGAGCCTAACAAGCGAAAAAGTCTCAGTGTGCAGAAGGTGTTGTGGTTGCATATTAACTGTATGTTTGTTGAATTTTAAATGTTTCCGAAATCAAGTTTGAGGTTACGGTGCTAGGACGACCTAAGGGAAGATTATTTCGCGAGAGGCACCACATGCAAGGGCCTGATTTAAGCATTTCAAATCTGTTATTTCTTTTATTTGCTCAATAAAAAATAACATATTTGAAATGCTTATTTAAGATGTAAAATAAGCCTTTATTTTGCTAATTCCGCGTAAGCAGTGTAACCGTTGTGGCAAATAATCCTCCAAACGACACAGAATGTGACAAGCCTAACTGAC